>JADRCC010087677.1:0-20449 GCA_019843855.1 Hylomyscus alleni
CTCACACATGCAGTGCAACTGCAGTGTGTCACAGGGCCGCCTTCTCTAGGCCTCATGCTACAAGCCAGCAGTCTTCCCGGCAATGGCCCCCAACAGGAGCCCTGCCAGTCTGCTCTCCACACCCTTCTTCCTGGTGGTGGCGAAACAGTGAGACCACTCTCCCCAAGACTTAAGCCTTCGTCAAAAACTGAGGTAAGCCCATTCAGCATTATTTTGTACTAACTCCAAGAAAGTGGGAATGGATAGCTTCGATCCTGGCCTAGACAGGAACCACACTACCCCTCACCTTGTCAATGGAACTGCCAGTTGGTGTAGAGGCTAAGCTGTCCCGCAGGTACCCACTGGCCTTCTCACAGATGGCCAGGCTGGCTGGGCTGGCTTCCACTTTTCTGTGGTCCAGCAGAGCCCGGGCAGCCTTGAAGGAGTACAGAGCTGCCCTGGGCAGGGGTCTCCTGTTGGAGCCATGGCAGACATAGGAAGTTAGACCCAACTACAGTCCCTCCCTGAGTTCTCTCACCATGGTTCTAGACTCCTGGGGAGGAGGGCACACCGTCCTTCCCATACAGATATTTAAGCAAAGTACTGAGGGCCCAAAGCCGGGTGAGAAGACCTGGCTGGGTACTCACTCAGTCTCCTGCAGCACTTGGGGAATATGTTCCACCAGTGGGTATAAGCGTTCAGCTGCTTCTTCATCCCGCCTCAGCCAGTGGATCACCACAGTTGTCAGTGACGCCCACCACTTGGCCACTGGGTCTGTGCCTACAGAAGAGGGGAAGGTGCCTGACCCTCAGCCACACTGTATCTGGGTCTGGCAAGCGTCAGGACGGGGGTCTAGAGCTCACCAGTGGTGGTGGCCATGCTGGAGCTGACAGAGAAACTGCACGCAGGAGCCCCAACAGCATCACAACAGCTATTTAGCAACTGTAGATATCCGAGGGCATCTGAGAACTCCCTGAGGCAGGAGAGAGCTGTCAGCACAGATGGCAGCCGTCTCGGGTTCTGGGTGACAATGGCTCTTGCCAACCGTCCAACCGAGCATAGTCTGACTCTATGATTCTACAAAACACCACCCATCTGGCTGATAGGGGAAAGCAAGACCCACAGAGGCTCTGAGAACACAGACTCTGGCTACTGAACAGGTTGGACAAGGCTTTCCCAGATGCCCTGTTGTAGGTCTTACCTGGGAGTGACACAGGCAAACTCACCTGTCTCCATCAGCTGCCCCTGGACTGGGCTGAGCGATACAGTTCAATGCTCGCTCCAGGAGATGTTCACAGAACAATCGGGTCACCTGGGCCAGCGGATCCACTGTGAGGAGGGGTGAGTGGAGAAGAGATTAGGCATCCTCCTCTCTACAGTCTCTTCCCACACCAATGCCTTCATACGCTGGGGTCCCAACCCAGAGCATCTTCTAGTTCCAAACCCTAACAGATAGACAATAATGGGTCCCTGCCCTCATAAGCTTGACCAGGGAGGAAAGTGGGTGGGCTGGGCACGAGCTACACAATGGAAAGGAAAGCCTATTTAGTCACACTCCCATGGGCCCGACTCTCCTCAGGGCTCTTCCTAAAACAACAATGGTGTCACCCAGGTCACCTCTCACGCTCCCCCCCACCCCCATTGCCTGCTGACCCATACTGCTTCCTGCTTCTGGAGAACCTTACCAAACTCCAGCCAGCCACCTCACAGCCCAGCCCTGGCCCAAGCCCCGACACACAGGGCAAAATAAGCTGGTGGATGAGGGCATTCAGAGAAGAGGGGACAGTGTAACATGACATAGGAACAGGAATGAGGCACAGGGGAGGGGTAAGAACAGAAGAGAGCACCTGGGTTCCCAGCCACGCTGTACAGGCTCTCCTGGGGGGCACCATTCACAGCCCAGTCCCCATCCACGAAGAAACGGTGACCTACAGGGTGGCAGAGCCATTGCATGGCAAGAGGCACAGAGCCACTCTGTGCTAGGCAGGCCTGGCGGGCACTACTCAGGAATAAACGCTGTAGAGAAGGAACAGGACCGTCACACTGGCTCCAAACTCAAACCCAGACCTGAGCTGGACCCTAGGAGGGCCTCCAGCCCACCTGCTGACCACTGCCACATGTTGTTTAGCCCCCAGCCCTGTCCCCACAGCCTACTCACTGTCAAGAAGTGCAAGGCTCTTGGGAGGCTGGTTTTGACCCTCAGGGCCGCTGCCACATAGATCTCTGCCAGTGTTGCCATGGATATGGCATCTCCTGCGCACTCAGCCAGGTTGAGGGCACTTAGTGCCAGGTTAGAAGCAGCAAGATGTCCTCCTGTGTACTTGCCTGCAAAGTGGGTGAGGTGTGAGGACAGGAGGTGATGGTGTGGTGGGGACCCTCAGAGCCTAGCTCCCAGCTAGCCATACCCATGGCATGCAGCTGGTGCAGCTTGTGGTAGACGACAGCCGCATCTCGGGCACTGGCACGGGCATCTGTTCTCAGCCCACAGTCCCTCTGCAGGCCCCCAGCCTGGCCTGCCAGCCAGCGGCCCACCCAGAGACGCTGTAGCAGGTGGCGGATGAGGTTCCAAAGCAGGCTGCAGGCCAGATCCAGGTTTGAGGTGGGCAGCGGCCGGCCCAGTGCTTGCAGGGCCAGCCACAGCTGTTGAGCAGCCTGGGCAAAATCTCCCTGGAGAAAGTAAGAAAAATGGCTCTGGGCCCCTAGAGTCAAAGGAGCTCTGAAAGTGGGGGATGGGACAGATTGGACAAAATGAAGGGAGTGTGGGGAAAATAAAGGGAGCAGAGGCACCTAGCACCTTCCAGGCCCAGGGGCTCACCCCGCTCTTTCTCCCCATCACTCCTTCCCAGGGCCAGCCTCTTACCCGGGCCAAATCCAGGTCAGCTTGTTTGCGATGTCTCCAGAAGTGTACAGCCGGGCCAGAGTGTGGCCTAGTCACAGGTTCCCCATAGACAAAGAGAAGAGCCAAGCAGGCCAACACTAGTAGTCCATTGGCCAGCCAGACTAGGGGTGGCAGCAACCACTGGGTCCAATTAGAGCCATCTACAGGCAAAGGAAAGGTCTGAGAACCTAGTTCTCAGGAAATCCAAAGTCCCAAAGGTCTCTGCCAACACCTGGGCTGGCCCGACTCACCTCTGCTCTCTGCCTCCAGCATGCTGCGCCCAGAACTACGGTGTGTACCTGTAGCATCTGAGGGAGTGAGGATGTCCCAGCCAAACAGCGAGGCCAAAGGGTTGCAGGTCAGACACAGGAAGACCAGTACACACAGGGCCAGGCGGGAGCGGTCCAGCATGCCTCGGCTATGTGAAGGCAGCTGCTGGGCTTTCACCTGGCAGGAGGTGAGGGAGGTAAGGGCATCTAGCCTAGCCAGCCCCAAAGACAAGGGCTAAACGGCGGAGGAGACTGCAGGGCTTCTGGGAGAGGGAAAGGGCCATGCAGAGTCCAACCTGGCTCTCCTCAAAGGCTGGGCTGTCGGGCTCAGAGTCACTGCCACCACTGCTGCTACCTCTGCTGCCAAAGGACAGGGGGCTACTCTGGGAGGGTGAGCCGGCATCTGAGGGTGGAGGGGTCAGTGTCTCCACCACTTCAGGCTTCATGCCCTCCATAGACACATCTGTGCTTCCTCCACTGCCACAGGCAGACACCAGATCCTTCAGTGATTCTGCAGGCAGAAAGAACAGGGCTGGGAAGAGAGGCCTGGCTGCCGAAGCTCCAGGAGTTACTTGGTTTTGATCAAAACAGGAGCCAAGGCAGGGTAAGAGCCAGAGGCAAAGGTTGGGCGGGGCTAGAGAGGCTGGCATCAGGGTGATGATCTGAATGAGAAGGGCTCTCATAGAATCATGTTTGACTGCTTGGCCCCCATTCCTGTTTGGGAAGGATTAGGAGGTGTGGCCTTGCTGAAGGTGATGTGTCACGGTGGTAGGCTTTGAAGTTTCAAAACCCCACACCATTCCCAGCTAGCTCTTTCTCTTTGCCTCAAGGTTGTCTCAGTAGTGAGCTCCCAGCTGCTGCTCCAGTGCCATGCCTGTCTACCTGCTCGCCACCACCATGGCCATGGGTTCACCCCTGAGACTGTAAGCCTTCAATATGATAAACCCTTCTATAAGTTGCCTTGGTCACGGTGTCTTCACAGAATGGAGGAGTAACGGGGCAGTGGGGGAGGGGAGGCTGGGACTCACTGCTTTTGTGAGCACTTCTTAGGGTCTGGTTCTCCTGCTTGAGTTTCTGGTTGCTGTGCTGTAAGAAGCGGATGTAGTCGATGGCCTTACGCAAGACAGCAGATTTATTCAGCTGTGAGGAGGGAGGGGGAAAGGGCTCAGCTAGCCAAGCGGACCTGATCTGACCAGGTACTAGAGGAGGCAGAGCTACTTTGTGTCACAGCTGCCTCAGGGCCTCTGTATGGTTCCTTCTGCCTAGAACTTTCCTATGCTGACTTCTCCCGACAGTACCCACTCCTCAGGGCAGAGTTAAAAGTTACCCAGTGAATACTCACAATGGTGTCTCGCCAGCTGCGGTTCTTATTGTCTCCACCTCACATTCCCCTACTTCCCTCAGCTCTTTACAGTGAGATGTTCTCTGACCACTCCACATCCCCCACTCCCCTCAGCTCTTCACAGTGAGACGTTCTCTGACCACCCAACTCACACCCACAACTTTTACTGTTCCTATTTTCTTCCCCACACTCATGAGCTGCTGGCACACTGACTTTGTTTTAATCCTATTCAATGCCCACTATTTCCTAGGATATTGGTTCTTTGAGGACAGGATTTTTATGCTTCATCACCACGACATCCTCAATGCACAGACCAGCCCTTTCTTTATCCAGGCCACCCTTAATAAAAATCTAACAAGGCAGCCGGGCGTGGTGGCGCACGCCTTTAATCCCAGCACTTGGGAGGCAGAGGCAGGTGGATTTCTGAGTTCGAGGCCAGCCTGGTCTACAGAGTGAGCTCCAGGACAGCCAGGGCTACACAGAGAAACCCTGTCTCGAAAAAAAAAAAAAAAAAAAAATCTAACAAGGCAAGCGGGACTGCCCAGACCCAGACAAGATGATGCATAAGACTATGTGACGAGGACTGACCTAATACTATTTCCTGCTGGCTGATGTGCCCCACTCCTTTCTGGTCACCCTGGTTTGAGTCTTGCAGGCCTGTGGCCGGCCATACCTTTGCCTCAGTGCCCACCACCAGGTCCTTGAGCTCTACAATCTTGTCATTGATAGAGGAACGGTAGCGCTTCTCAATGGCATTGTGGGCTGTGCGCTTCTCACCACGGCTCTGAGCTGAGCCTAGGGCCTTGCTGCCAGCTGCTAGTCGGTGGATGGGCAGTTTGTCTGTATCCACAACCAATGGTACTGTGGCCAGGATGGTCCCTCCACTCACCAGGGTCTGCAGGGTCAGATGCATCTCACCAGGTGGACATACACACGTGCAGCCAGCCCCCCACGGTCTCCCTTGTGCCTGAGCCATCTACCTGCAGGGGGCCTGCCTGCACGGCTGTGCCAGGAGCCAGGGTGCTGATGCCTGCGGTCTTCACTGTGGCTCCTGCATCTGTCTTTACAGCTGTCAGCAGCAGTGAATCTGCCTTGATGAAGTGTGGTTGCAGTACAACCTGGGCGGGAGGGACCTGGCCATGAGTGGCATCCAAGCAGGCTTTCCCTACCCCCACTTCCTAGTCAGACCCACTTACTGGGACCTGCTGGATCTGTGAGGTCACAGTGCTTGTTCTAGGGGCTGCTGAGACTGGCAGCGGCTGCTGGGAGGCTGAGCTCTGGACCTGGGTATGTAAGATGGGGGTGGGAGAGACTACTGGCACAGGGGCCAGTGGCAGGCTAGATGGTGGCTGTTGGGTGTTTCCAGGAAGGGTCCCTGCAGAGACAAAGTTAAAGGTTGCTAGCACAGGTTGCCTTGCCTACCTTTACTCCATCTGACCTGTCTATGGGCTCCACATAATTACTCCTATTATTTCCTAGCAGGACAGGCCCTGCCCATGTACCACCTTCCAGCTGGACAACTGGGGAGGAACACTGGGCCCAGAACCAAAGGGCATCTCGCTCTGCCTCCTGCCACTGGCTCACCTGAGAAGCCTGAAGGCAGGTTCGAGTACCCCAGCACAGGAGCAGAGCTGAGCTGCACAGGTGCTGGAGGGAAGCTCGGAGGCAGGAGGGTCCCCGGTGATGGCTGTGGGGCTGGGGGCTGCAGGATGGTGAGCGGCACTGGCTCTTCTTTGATTCCAGGCCCAGGGGAGAAGGGGGGCACAGACGGGTACATCTTTAAAGCAGCGGGTGCCGGTGGTGGAGGGGACAAGGGTGCAGGTGTCACCTTGGGTCCTCCCAGGA
This sequence comes from Hylomyscus alleni, assembly GCA_019843855.1. Taxonomy (NCBI): domain Eukaryota; kingdom Metazoa; phylum Chordata; class Mammalia; order Rodentia; family Muridae; genus Hylomyscus; species Hylomyscus alleni. The sequence continues at coordinate 6,314 of JADRCC010087677.1, forward strand.
AGGCTTCCAGAGAGGAGCCCAGAGAAGCAGGAGAAGAGAAGTTCTCAGGAGAGCTGGCACCAGGGCTGCTGGGGCCCGTGTCTCCTGCCTCACTCCCAGCATAGGGGGCATCAAATAGGCCAGGGAAGTCACTGTCTTGGTTGTTGATGAGCTGAAGCATGTCTGAGGAAGGAGACAACAATGAATGAGTGACAGCAGGGTACGGAGGCCAGCTCCTGAACAGGACTCATAATGCTCCAGACACAGCCGCCTGTGATATGTGCAGCCGACAGTCCTGGGCACACGCAGAAAGGCCTGTACTGTTGGCAGCCTGACTCACTCATTTCTAGCCTGTGCTTCACGCTGGGGCTGGCTGAGACTGCCCTGTCAATGCTCTTGCCTCTCACCAATACCACCTGACATCTTCTAACATCCACAGCATAGCACACAGCCGGGCCACATTTATCCGTTCACGCACTCACCCACTCAGCATGTACCAAGTGCCTACACCAACCAGGCAAGGCATTCTTCCTATGCCCCCTTCTCCCCAAGGCTTGGAATCAAAGAACAAAACAGACGAAAACCTTGCCTATGCTATGCATAGCAACGCTGGGGTCTCAGCTACCAGGGAAACTATCCTCAAGAATCAAAGTCCAGCCAGGCAGTTGGTTGGTGACGCACTGCTTTAATTCCAGGGAGGCAGAGGCAAGTGGAGCTCTGTAAGTTCAAGGCCAGTCTGGTCTGCACAGTGAGTTCCAAGACAGCCAAGGCTACATATTGAGACCCTTTCCAAAAACAACAAACAAAAACAAAATAAAAAAAAAAAAAGAATGCGCATCCAGCTGAGCAGTCTGATGGAACCAAACCTCACAAGGAAGGAAAACACAAATCCCACCCAAGAACCAAGCGCTTCCCTGGGAATGCTGAGTGGCTTCTCTCTTAGGTGTGTTTTATTTCCTTGGGTTGGTGTTTTTTGAGTGTGCCACAGTGGAGCAGGGAATTATACATGATAAGCACATACTCTACCACTGAACTCTACTTGGCCTGTCCTGTTTGTTTAATGTGAACACGTGTGTTTGTGTCCATATGTATGCAGTACTTCTTCAACCCCACCCCCTCATGACACTGGAGACTGACAGACACCTGGTATTTTTTTACTTGGATTTTAGGGGTCAAATCCAGGTCTTGATGCTGACATGGCAAATGTTTTACCAAGTGAATCCTGCAATGGACGGAGGTAACCTTTAACTCCTCCTTCATGAGACATCCACTGCTCAGCCCCTCCAACCATGCAGGTGCCGCCTGCACTGCATAGTGAGCTCCAAGTGATTGCTTGAAGGCGGGAAGCCATCCAAGATGGCAGAGAGATGCCTCTCCTGCCCTGCTGCCCCATCTCCGCCTGAATGGCTTGTTAAAAGAACACGTGCTCAGTTTAAGACACGGACAGCCCTACTCTGCCCCAGTTGAGCTTCAATTTTTCAATCTGTAAAACAAGGGCATGCCTCGCACACTCAGGAGGTCCAGTTCTCAGTAGAGGAACAGGTCCTAACAGGCAGTAGGGCAGAGGGGACACAGAACAAAGGAGCCTTTACACAGGAGCAGTGTCTGTGCCCACTGCCACTCCTGAGCTCTTCCTTTAAGAGTGTTTCCACAGGGTCCCCTGCACACAGAACTCGACAGAACCTCAGAGACTACTGAGGTTCCAGTGATGTCATCCACCCACTCAGCTACAAGGGAAGCAGGAACTACAGAGAGACAGGATAGTTCTGAGGACCTCTGGGAGTGGAACTCCCAAACAGAAATATCAGACAAGGCAGATATCCACACCAGGCAAGGTCCTTATCCATCCTGGACAGACTCAAAGAGTGAGTAAGGTCTATGGCAGCAGATTGGGTCTGGCCAAGCAGCAGGCCCACTCGGAGGCCACCATACTGACTGAGCCCACTTAGGTGAAACAGATGCCCTGCTCTACAAGTGAAGTCACTGAGCTAGCCTATTCTCAGAGTCCAAATCTACCTGACAGAGTTCTGAGAGCTAGCCACTACCTCTACCACCACCATTTCAACTCAGGTGCACTCGCCTGCTCTGGAGGCAAGAAAGGACATTGATGCTGAGGGCCACGGGCCTCCAAACAGCACACAGCAGACTTCAGACCTAGGTCTACAAACAGGCTGAGCTATTGTTGCAGCACCTTTTCTTGTTCCACGGAAAAAGCCAGAGGCAAAGCTGCCATCAGTAACCCATTCCTCAGTAGAGCATACCAAGGCTCGGAGCAAAACCAGCCCGGTCAAGTAGCCAGTCAATGTAGCTGTGTGTTCTAGGCATGAAGCCAAGTCCTCAGGTCTGGCCATTCTGGCCTTGGTTTCCCCTCTGGAAAAGCAAAGTGCTCTCTTACCCTGACTCCTTCCTCCTAAGAGGGACTGAAACATACCCGCTGGCTCCATCCCAGCTACAGGCCCTCTTCCCCAGCTGGCAACCAGTAGCCTGGCTGGCTCAGTCCAGGGCCCTCTCACCCACTCATGGAGGCCACCTTTTGGGTCAAAGGGCTCTATCGCATCCATGAGCAGAACACTAGGGGGCCCGGCAGTGCTCTTACATCCCCTGCCTACACCACCACTTGCACTGGAGGAGGGCACCTGCCTCCTCTCACTGGGCCTCAGTTTCCTCCTCCTCTGCAAAAAAAGGTTTAAAACTAAACCGTTTGACACCCCTGTGTGAGGCTTTGTCCACCAGAGCAGGGTATCAATACTGCCCACTGACATGTTTGGGCAAGAGGCACATTACTGCAGGGGAGGGACTGCCCTTGGCTGCCAACAGAACAAAACAGGGTGGCAGGCTCAGCCAGAAGGATGCTTGCAAACTCTCCAGATTTCTGCGGGTCATAAATAGTACTTTTAATCATAGGATCTTCCATCTCTCATGCCCACTTACCATTAGCCTGCTTGCTAAATGGGGAAACTAGAGTTAAGAAAGAAAAACTGATAGCCTGGAAAGCCTGCCTTCTGCCTGGAGGGTCCAAGATGCCCAGGTTAGGGCCACCAAATGGGTCAGACTCCAGGATAGACAGGACAGTGGCCCTCTTGTTTCTTTCTCCAGACCCTGCCCAGAGGAAAAGCAGATGTGGAGAAAGTTGTCTACGTTGCAAGATGCAGTAGTCAGTCCCTAAGCAGGACTGCTTAGGAGGCCCACCAATTTCCAGTCCAAGGTGGTGCAGGGCCGTCCTGCATTCTCTGTTAGAACACTGTATTGCGATCCGCTGCAGAGACCCTGGTAAAGGAATAGAGTGCAGGGTCCTCCCCAAAATACCTTCAAATGTGCAATCCATGGCTCCGTCGTCCGCGCCCCGCCCCTAGGGCGTGCAGACGCTACCCCGACAGCTTCCGCGCCGATTTCACCTGTCAGGCCCCGCGAGGCTTTAAAGCCCGCCGAGCGCCTACGTGTCCCGCCCCTCGGGTGAGCGCACATGGCCAATCAGAAGCCGCGCCGCGCCCCATTAGGGCCCCGCCCACCCCCGACGGCGGCAGCTCGGGTTTCACCGGGTGCTCTGAATGGGGCCGGGGTTACTAGCGGGCGTCCGCCTTTAACCGCATCTGCGCCAGCGCGCGCCGGGGTTACTGGCGGTCACTGCCGTCCCAGCCCCTGCTGCACAGGCAACCATCCCTGAGAAGAGCCTAGGTCCGGAATCCGGACAGCGGCTGGCTCTGATCCCAGAAGCTCTGTGTTCCCACCGCTGGTTCGCACACATCCAGAACTAGCCTGGACCATTTTAGCCTCAGTTTACCCACTCCTAGCCCTTCACACCGAATGGCAGCAGCAAGAGATGATATGCCTACAGTCTGAAGAAGGCCGATAGCTGCCTTTAGATAGTGGCAGTTGGTGGTGCAGGGACATCCAGCTAGCAGAGCAGCCTCAAATTGAGAACACTTGTTTCAAATAGGGGGCTGATGGTCCCAGACCTGTATCACTCATGAACTGCCTTCAGGAGTGAGCAAGGGAAATCCTATCTCAAATCACACACCCAGCATATATGCTGGTCTCAGCTCTGATGTCCCTAGGCTGGGCCAGTGACTTCCCTCAAAGTATCACAGCCCCCTGCCGTATTCACCTGTCAACAAGTGAAGTCTGACTTGATTTTCTTACAGCACTATGCAAAGGCCAGACAGGACCCAGTCTCTGGGTCAGAAGGGAAAGGCAGTGGATATTATGGGTATGCCAAGTCTGTCCCTATCCCTTGTTGGCAAAGGTAAAAAAAGCTCTTTCATACTGCTCGAGCACGCACACACATGGCCATCACCATCACACCAGTGATGGCCAGCAACCTAGCTTCTGTGGCAGTGGCCCAGCAAGGTCTGGCAGCCTAGCTGGCAAACCAGGAACTTACACAGCTGGGAGGGGGCCAGCGACTAAGTCTCCTCATGGGTGTCAGGAACATGTGGCCCTTCTCTCTTTTCAGGGTCTTGGCTGGGAAACAGCCACATGTTCCTTACATTCCCTTGACCCTCTTGGTCTTTCTACATCTTCATAGGAGGTTCCAAAGGAAACATCTTTCTTGACACCGTTCTGTCCAGTCTTCGAGTGCTTGTGAGTCCCCAAAGCATGCACAGCTCCTGGAAAGCCTCTGACCTTACCCAACTTAAGGCAGGGCAGAGTCCTGACACAGAAGACACTGAGGCCTGGAGTCCAGGCATGAGGCTCCCCAGTGCTGACCCTACTTGGGTCCTTCTGATTTCAGAGTCCTGAATACAGAAAGACTTGCAGGCAGGGAGGCTCATCTAACAGCCGCTCCGTACAGGCAGTGTCAAGCCTCCCCATGCCTGTCCCTATCTTGACACTGGACATGTGTGGCCCAAGCATATGGGCAGGCTTGTTGAGTACAACGGCCTTAGTCAAGCAGTGTGCCAGGGGCAGGCCTGACACCTAGTGGCATATGTGCCCGACCCTGACCCTGCTCTGCCTGACCTCCCCCCTCACAACCTTCTGAGTTGGGTTGCTAGCCTATTTCTGTAGATGCTGGTGGCCATGGTGGAGTCTTGAGGAGAGATGGGAACTCAACGCCAGTTTGGCAATCTCCTTGGGAATAAGCCTGCCGAGGGCCTGGGCCATGTGCTGCGGCCTTTCTCTTCTTTTAACCCTACCAGCTGTGCATTAGGACCTAGCTGGATGCCTTTAAGAGCCCCCAGGTCCAGACTCTAGCCCTCTCCGGAGTGGCGATTCCAGGAGAACAAGTTTATAAAGCACCTACCCACTCAAAACGGTCTCAGCAAACGTGTTTCTTCTCAGCAGTCACTGAAATTGGCTAGAGCTGCAAACTAGACCCCGAGCTGCCGGGGACCTGTAGGACTGAAGTCAACCCTAGGCATGTGGTAGGTTTTTAACATGTTGAAAGGGATTAGCAGGGCCACATAAGAACTGAGGCGGAGGCCAGCACATGCACACCTGAAGTGAGTGTCCCTTGCCTCACCCTAGGCAGGACTAGGACTCAGCGGGTCAGCAGTCTGGAAGGGGCAGCACAGTAACCAAGCTTCAAGCCACCAGGACATGCTGAATACTGACCTCCATGAACGTGCACAGGCTTCCACTTCTCAGACATGATGTGAAGCAAATGGACAAAAGGAGACAAGCCTCCTGGGTTCAGCCCTTCCCCTCCCCTCCTCCCTTCTCAGGCCCTGAGCCTATCTGGCTGGCTTCAACAGGAAACCTGAAGCCCCAGTGCCCCTCCCCAACAGTATCAAAGGCCCATCCTAGGTGATAGCCACTTGCCAGGGTTCATTTAGACAGCAGGGAACCCTGCCCCTGAGGATACTTCCACTCCACCAAGAAACCAGCAGCACACAAGTTCGGGGTAGGGGTGGGGTGTGAGACGAGTGGGGAGGTGAGAGCACCATGACAGAGAGGCTGGGCAAGCAGACAGGTGGTTCTCAAGGCTGCCTGGGGAGGTGACACTTGAGCGCAGTCAAAGTAAATAGGGCCACAAGAGAAGGAACAACGCTGGCCAGAAGAAAAGGCAAGCCCAAAGACAGAGACAGTACAAAGCTAGGTGTGAGGGCAGAAGCAGACACAGTGGCTCAGAGTAAGGACAGGGGCATGTTGGGATCCCAGTGAGCCTACAGGATTTGCAAACTATCCCATGCGCTGAAGGACGGCAGGCATGAGAAGGGGAGCACCACCTCCCGCAGAAGACATAGGACAGTGGCCCCTGCTTGGGGACTTGCAGGCTAGAGGACTGGGCTGTGGCTCACTGTTCTTCCAGGCATGCAGCCTGTTCTGCTGCTCCCCAGGCCCTTACTCCTCAGAAGTCCCTGGCAGGCACTCCTGTCCTTAGCTGTCACATGAGTGCCAGGGCACAGGGGTATAGACTGCCTTTTGTGCACTCAGAGGCCCTGCTCCAGGGGATTAAAAGAATGTGGTTCTTCCTGGAAGGGGATAGGCCACACACAGGCTGATGAAACAGTCACACTTGGCCTCAGGACCTCTTCCCAGGGAGGACATGAAGGTCCAGAGAAGGATCAAGAGCACAAGAGCTCTCAGCAGCGTCAGGAAGAATCCAAGACTCTGGCTCAGTTCTGCTGATCCACGGGGCCCTGTCCGCTCCCAGACAGACAGACGTGCCTGAGGTGAGCCCCGGGCCAACCAGCCTTTATCACCTTTGCATATGCACAGAGACCAGAGACAGCACATAGTGCTGTGCCAGGCCTCAGCAAAGGCCCTCAACCACCTGGGCCTCCACTCAGCAAGCAGTGTGCAGAGGGGCAGGGAAGATGGAGTGTTTGCTGTGCAGGCAGAGGGATCCCCACAAAAAGCCAAGTATGGAAAGATAAAAAAGTAAGAAATAAACTAAAAAGGCAGAGGGAAAGAGGGTCTCCACCAGAGGGAAGGAGGGCCTACAGCTTAGCTTCCCCACCGACAATGACCCCAGACCATGGGGAGAGTCAGGGTTAGCAGCAGAGCAAGTTTGAGGAGAGAATGGGTATTTTCTAAGTGGGCAGAATTGAGAAAAAGGATGTTCCTGGCAGGGTCAGCCCAGGGGACGGCAGGATGACAGGAATGCTGGGATACCTTCAGATATCAGGCAGAACTAGCAAGTGAAGACTAAAGACCAGCAGGGGTAGGGTGTGTGTGGCTTTGAAACAGGGTCTCAAATAGCCCAGGCAGGACACAAACCTCACTTATATATCTGAGGATGACTTTGAATTCTTGACCCCTGCCTCTCCCTCCTGAGTGCTGGGATTACAGATGTGATCCACCAGGCAGGCAATTTCCACTGTCCCATAGGATATTTATGTCCTCGTCACCTAAGTTCACCCCAGAGCTGTAGATCTGACATGTGGCCCTGATAGAATAAGACCCTACCAGTTAGCACAGACCCTATCAGTTTGCCTGAGCTGGGGGGCCAAGAGATGTTGGTCATTCTGGAGGCAAAAGACAGCCTATGTGCCCAGTGCAGCGGCAGCTGTTCCCAGGCAACTGCAATGCTGTGCCTTTCTTCATTTAAGTCCACATAATCCTCTCATCAGGCGGGGCTTCGCTAGCCTGCAGGAAAGTGGCACTGCTCTGCGGCACCAGCAGGTGACCGGTCAGGTCCATCTCACAGCATCACCAGCACTAGCTTCTACATTTATGCATTTGCAGCTGCTTGATGGGGCCAGAACTGTGCACTGCTGGGAGCTTTAAGGAACTGCTGTGCTTCCAAGGCTGCCCTCCTCCTGTGCAGATAGCTGCCCTGAGAAGGAGACTAAACTGCAGGCTTTGGTCCTGCCCTCCCTCAGGTGGGGACAACCTCAGCTGGCTCCTCCAACCACCTCCTTAAGACAGTCTCCAAGGCTATGGCACTTGTGTCACAAAAGGATGGGCAGTGGCAGGGGTAAGTGGCCCCTCTGATGCACAGTGAGAGAGGCCAGGACAGAGGCCATTCAGAGGCTATGGCTGAAGTTTCTTCTAATCTTAGATGCTAGGGATGGGCCTTGCTCTTCAAAGCAGGGTGGGGACCCCTTAATGGTCAGTCTCTCATGTAAAAAAGACAGAACCATTACACAGTACACACTCAGGACTTGGAACCACAGCCTAGAACATTCTGGAAACTTCCTGTACAGGCTCCTTGGATAGTGACTGCCAACATGGGCTGAGCAAAAAACAACAGGTTCAGCTGCTGGTTACATGTTCTGAACAATGAGAGAATGACCCCTTAGGCAGTGTGTCAGAATGCCTGACAGCCTCTGACAAGCTCTGCTGGGCCCCATGTGATCCAAAGAACGAGTTCTAGTAATGTGTCTATTATAGTGATAAGAACCAAAATGCCAGCAGTCAGGCCACAAGTCCAAGGTCTCGAAGTCGGGGCTGGATGTGAAAACTCTTGGGTTTCCCTTCCAGCAGTAGGGAGCTTGTGGGTTGGAACCTGGTTTGGGCAGCCTGGTGCAAGGTTTCCCGGGAAATGGCTGGGGATGGAGGTAGAGTGTCGGTTAAGGGGACAATGGTCAGAATAGGCGTCTCCAAGGCCATTAATTCCCCCCAGTCCTACTCCAACCCCCAAAGCCCCAGATGGCATGGCTTGACCCCAGGGCAGGCTCTGAGCTCCTCTAACTGGGAGAGCAACCCCTCACCCCCGCACCACCTTGTGAAATGCTAGGCTGTGGGTTTCACTTGCTGAATGGCCCAATCAGTCTCCTAGTTTGGAATTCTACATCAGGCTGGGCACAGCTCAGTGATGTATGGACCTCTGGGATCCATCCCTAGCACTGCAAAATAAATGAATTAAAGTCAAAATGTAAAAGGCATCTCCTCAGGCATGTAGCCAACAGGAGAAAGCCACTCTCCAGCCAGTAGAGTACCTACCTACCCTAGGCCAATCACAATCAGGCGAAGGCTAGGTCCTAGGCCTCCACCAGGCAGTGACCCCCATTTGGGAAGCTGTATCCAGCTAACTAATATAGGGGAGAGGTAATGCCCAGCTACTGCCTCCTGGACCCACACCTAGGACCATTCTCACCTCCTCTCAGAGGCATCACACAGCTGCCACCTCGTCCCCAGACCCCACCACATCCCAAGGGAACTCTCAAGCCTGTATTTCAGAGAGGGTGAGGCAATTTCCCTAAGAGCAACAGTGCAACGGAGAGCTTTCTGCTGCCCATTAGACAGGCTGGACATGAAGACCTCATGGGCAGGGTGCTCTCAGGCTTTATCCCTGAAGGGCTCTGGACAAAGGGAACCAAGCAAGAAGGGGTACTCAACTGTGCTGGCTAGTTTTATGTCAACTTGACACAGGCTAGAGTCATCTGAGAGGAGGGAGCATCAATTGAGAAAATGCTTCCCTAGATGGGGCTGTAGGCAAGCCTTAGTACATTTGCTTAATTAATGATTGATGTGGGGGAGGGCCCAGCCCATTGTGGGTGGGGTGGGCCATCCCTGGGCTGACAGTCCTGGGTTCTATAAGAAAGCAGGCTGAGCAAGCCAGGGGAAGCAAACCAGTAGGCAGCACCCTTCCGTGGCCTCTGCATCAATCAGGTCCTGCCTCTAGGATTCTGCCCTGCTTGAGTTCCTGTCCTACCTTCCTTCAGTGATGAGCTATAATGCAGAAGTGTAAGCCAAATGAACCCTTTCCTCTCTTAAGTTGCTTTGGTCATGGTATTTCATTGCAGCAATGATAATCCTGACACCTACCTCAGGCTGTACCCAAGGGGAGTTCGGTGGGTGGACACTGTTGGAGGGAGTGGTAAGGTCTTAAATGTCATGCTGAGACAAGGGTCCTTTATTCTGGAAGCACTGGGGATTAGTGAAATTACATGCCACTCAGATGCTGTTTGCTAAGGAGTGTTTGTGCTTGGTGGGCCTAGAGACAGAAGACATCTCATGGATGGCAGGACAGGTGGTGCCCTACAGAATGTTATCCCATATTGCAACAAAGGAGGCTGGGAAGCAGTGATAGCTAGGTCTATAAAAATAGCAATGGAACTCTCTTGGCAGGAGGGGGAGGGTTATAGAACCTTCGGTCAGAGAGACTGCATTCTCTCGACACTCAGCTGCATGGAATCTTGGGAGGTCAGAGTATACAAGAGAGAGAAGGTGTATTCGTGGGTGGGTGTGTGAGGTTAGGAGTCCAGATGCAACTTTCCAAAGGTTGTCACTATGCCGGAGTAAGACTTGACAGTGACACAGCTGTTTGGGAGTCTCCACAATCCCACTGAATGCTTGGTCATCAGGAAGTGGCACTACCTGAGAGGGATTAGGGGGTGTGGCTTTGTTGGAGGAAGTGTGTATGACACTGGGAGTGGGCTCTAGGCTTTCAAAAGCTCAAGCCAAGCTCAGGGTCTCTTGCCTATGGATCTGGATGTAGAACTCTCAGCTACTTCTCCAGCACCATGTCTGCCTGTGTGCCACCATGCATTCCAGCCATGATGACAATGGACTAAACCTTTGAAACTGTAAGCCAACCCCAGTTAAATGCTTTTCTTCATAAGAGTTGCCGTAGTCACAATGTCTCGTCACAGCAATAAAACACTAAGACACCAATAAATTCACTGGCTCGTGAAGTTCAACTTGGATGGAATTGTTTCTTCAGTCTGTAACCGTGCCCTATCAGATTCAGACACCTCTCTAGGGAGAGTCACACAGTCCTGGAACACAGACAGATATAGTGTAAGACCAGGACAGAGAGGGGGAATTGGAACTCAGGAGGGCTTCCTGTTGGGGAGCTGGCTGCCACAGGCCTTGGGCTCTCCAGGGCTCCTAGAGTAACTGGCCAGCCTCAGAACAGAACTATCTCCTTTTTTCCTCTCTGCCCTCAGTGCACAGAAGTCCCCATCACAGGCTCCCTTCCCACAGCCTACAGTGACCAGACACCAGGAGCAAGGAGAAGACAGCTCATCTAGAACTCCTCTGAGGTCACAGCCAGCAGCAGGACTTGATGCTCTGGGTACAGCATCACCTTCAGAAATAAAGGTGGCAAGCTCACAGAAGAGTCCCATGACAGAGGGTGAGAGAACGAGGCTGGAGATGGCCAGTGGGGCTCCTAGCCCTAGCTGGCTCTCCTTGCCACTTTCCAGTCTTATGACCAATGCTGCTCTGAGTTGAGAGGGACAGCTGCGTGGCTCCCAGCCCCTGCCTCAACCTGGCCTCTTTGTCCAGTCTTGGGAGCCAGGGGTCCAGGCTCTTGAGCCAACAGCCTGGGTCTTGCTGTGGCTGCAAGATTTGGACATGTCATTTACCCTCCATTTTTGGTCTCTTACCTGTAAGATAAAAATATGTCTTCCAACTGGGGTTGTAGGAAGGATTCACTGAGATTCTCAACCTAATAGTGCTCAGTGCACACCAAGTACTCATTAAGTGTCTGTTATCCACATTGTGATGGATGAACTACCGCAACACTGAGAGGGAATTTCTAACAACTCAAGCATTGTACTCTCCTCCTCCCATCTCCCCTAACCATGCCTGGAACTCAGGCCAGCCAAGATATCTCTAAACTTTCATTCTCCTTAGGTGACTAGCAGTAACTACAAGCCTCCTAGCTCTGATGGCACATTTGGGTCTCTGATGAGGATGTAGGAACAGCATTCCAAGGCTGTGTTGGACATAACAAACAGCCTAGGTGTCTATCAACAGAGCATCAGGGGGCACAATCTACTGTAATCCCGCAGGCCCCATTGTAGTTGTGGACAATACACAGTCATGGTTGTCTGGGTGGAGGAGGATGTGGAGCAGCCTTAAACAGGCGAGAGATACAATGCTTTGAAACTGCTAACAGCCACCAGGGATTGTTGAACAGTCCACCAAACATGGATACATATCTTATGGTAACGAAGATTTGGTTGGATTCTTTCTTCTCCAGATCCGCCCCCACTCCTTCCCCTCCACCCAATTGGTAGCTGTTGAAGTTGGAGATGAATCATGCTGAGCAAGTTCAAGTGATGTTTTAAAGGATCTAAGTCGCCTAGGGTGCGGCTCAGTGCAGAAAGCCAGTTAATATGTTCTAGGTTCCGAGTTACTGCCCCAGCAGCTGCTCTGTTCTATCAGATTTCCAGCGTGACCCACACCAACTCCTCAAACTTAGGTCCCGCCTCAAGGGCCTTGCCTTTTCCTGCCCTCCGCCTAGAAAGTATCTTTCCTCTCCTGTGCGGGGGCTGCCCTTTAGCTCTAGTGCACTCAAAGAGACCTCCCTGACCTAGTAGCCAGATGCTTGCAAGCCAAGGTACACGTAAATATCCGCTCGTGGACTTCCTTGGGGATTTTGGGGCACTCAAGAAATGAGAAACCTCGGGTCAGCCTGTGAACTGTACACAGGACCAGGCTTGGAGTTCAGTGGATACTCGGCGTGTTCAGAAACCAAGCCCACTGCGGTCCCGAAAGCTCAATTCTAGATCCCAAAAGCTCAATTCTAGATCCCAGGCGCCAGACCGCGCAGTGCGCACGCGCAGAAGTCCGGCCAAGGGACCTCCCCGGACGTGCGACCCTGCACAGGCCGCGCCGGAGCCCTGGAACACGCACCTTCGATGTCGGTCAAAACCGCCGCGTCCAGTTCGCACATCTCGGCCAGTTCTTGGTCCAGAGCCTCCTCCCAGAAGGGCAGCTCGTCCATGGCGCCGGCGCCCACCCGGCTTCGGAGGAGGCCCACGTTAACGAAAAGTTCCTCGGAAACTGAGTTCCGCGGGCGGAGCCACCTGAGCGAAGGGGCGGGGTTTCCTCAAGCCCCGCCCACCGGGTTCAGACTGCTGGAGCTTGGTTCCCAGCAGTCTCCTGCGGGTGCCCAGGCACTGGGCCTTGGCTTCTTGTGTACCAGGCCAAGGGGCCGAGTGGAAGCCACAAGACTAAGCCAGCCCAGACATCGTTAGACTTAAGGGCCAGGGATGGGGGGCCCAGCGTGAGGGTGGGAGCAGAGAACAGGAAACTCACTTGCTCTTTAGAACCTGACAGACCTGGGTCCGAAATATAGCAGTTACAGGCCCGCGGTGTGTCCCCACCACTGTGTGCCTCTGTTTTCCTCATCTATAGTAAGGGTCCAATTATCTATGGGCCAGCTGAGAGGTTAGAGAAGCATGGCCCATGAGATTTGTCCAACCTCTCGGCTTAGGAGTCTAGAAGTGGGCCTCCAGAGAAGGGTTCCCAGGCAGAACCTGCAGGAGGAGGGGGTGGCTGGAACTTCTGATCCTGGCTGAATCCTATCCCTACCATTGGGGCAGAGAGGACCTGAAGGGCCAGTGGACCCGTTCAATCCCTCTAGAAAGACTTGTGTCTCCAAAAAGACCTGGAGAAAGTGTGGATCCCAAGGTCAAGAAGGGATTCTGTAACAAAGGGCCAAAGGATGTGAGCCCAGCTGCCTGGATCATGCATGACGTGGGGTCGGGCCAGGTGTCTGAATGAAGACTGAAAAGTGAACGCTGGGCCCTGTGACTCAGGAACAGGTAAAGCAGGGGAGAGAGGGTAGGTTCTTCAGTGTGGATTGAAATAGACCATTCTGGCTCACAGGTAACACAAGTGGGGAGGCAACAACTGAACCAACCAGGAAGGGTCAGGGCTCCAGGCCACCCAGAAGCTGCCTCAATCAGACTGAAGATACACGGGCTACGGGCTGCTCTCACCTCCCAACCAATAGAGCTAGTTGTCTTTGGAACAAGGAGGGAGTGTGTGCCTGGGCTTCACCAGGACACATTTTGTTCCTTTCTAAGAATAGCTGCTAGAAAATTACATAGAATGGGGTGCACAGGAGTTGCCGGGGCTATAAACCACACATGGAGCTCTTGCTTTAGGGTCACCCTGACATGTTCCAACATCAGAAGACACCAGTTTCCTGAAAACTCCAACAGCCTGTCCCAGCCAGAAGGGTGAGGGTCTTCAGAGGCCAGCTCAACCAGCGCCTCACCTGCGTGTGTTGCCGGGATCACTAGGTTTCCCCAGTCAACTTACTAGAGCTGTCTCTGCAGAAAAGGGCAAGGTGTTTGGAGTCATCACAACACAGATCTGCCTTGTTCTGGAACTGAGTAAAGAGTATAGACCAGGCCAGGCGGTGGTGGCGCACGCCTTTAATCCCAGCACTTGGGAGGCAGAGGCAAGCGGATTTCTGAGTCCGAGGCCAGCCTGGTCTACAGAGTGAGTTCCAGAACAGCCAGGGCTATACAGAGAAACCCTGTCTCGAAAATACCAAAAAAAAAAAAAAAAAAAAAAAAAAAAAAA
>JADRCC010087694.1:0-18561 GCA_019843855.1 Hylomyscus alleni
TGTTAAATTGATTGTTGTTTTATATCAAACAACTTTTATAATACTTACTTTTATTGTTATAATATTTTATAAATTTTAAAGAAGATGACAAAAAAGATATTATAGGTATTGAAGAGGGGGTCTCTGGGAGGAGTTGGGGTACAAAAGGGAAACAAGAATGTGATTTAATTCTATTTACTTAAAATATGTTTTTAAATGTTAACAAATTCAGATAAATTGAAATCATGTAACTTTTCTCATAATGCAATAAAAGTTAAAAAAAAGGAAAAAGTCAAAAAAATCCAATATTCCAACAGTCCAAGAAAATAAATAATAGCACAACTATTTTAAGGAATTGTGAATCATTGAATTTAGACACTTTGAGATTTTCATTATACTGTCTACTCTAGTTAATTTTAATTACATAATAGTGTTTCACTTTAAATATGTTTCTGTTTTTATTATAAGTCATTTGTTGACTATGCTATCTTTATCAACCTAGAACAGCGCAAAAATATATTAGAGAATATATTAGAATTTTGTTCTCTAATCATCTACTCTGATTTTTAATTTCATCTCTCAAATTATCTTTAAATTCAGAAGATAGCCTATGTTTTGTAGGTTTCTTATATGTCTAGAGGAAAATAGCAGGTTGCCAGCTTCTGATTTTCTTTCTTTTTCCATTGCACTGTGACAGTGAAAAGTACTGTGATTAGAGTAAATAACTGAGAAGCTTGCGCCATTTATACTGCAACTGATTTAACTCTGAAAAACACATATCTATTTTAACAGTTGAAAATGGATACATTTTTGTGAGTAGTGAATTCTCTACTGGAAACCAAAGTTCTTGGCTCTGATATAGTATGTGCTAAGATGCAGAAAATTATCTTGAGTGATGTGGCGAAATTCTCTCAGAAAGCCAACTGATTTCAACTCACTTTGATTTTAAAATTGCTAATGCCGTGTCTACTTCATAAAAAGTAAATGAGGAAGAGAAGGAAGAATACTGTTACAACTTTGTAAAAAGCTAAAAAAAAACATTGCTTGAGGCAGCACAGGACAGACACACCTGGGTTCCATACAGATCTAGCCTCTGTGATGATGAACATTGACTTTACCAGACTGCTGTGGAAAGTAAGTTGAAAGCCAGGTAATGTTTAACATTTCTGAGGCAGAAGACTAGAAAACTCAATAATACAGTGTATATTTTATATGAAAAAGTAGAACCATCCTGAAATATTAAGGGGATTAATTGACATAAGTGGTAAATAAAACTTTAGTGTATTATTTGATTTAGAGCCCTGTGGCTGTACTCTGCAAATATATCATGCTGTCTATAGATAACCTTTGTTGAATTTAGAGCAGTTTAAATCTTTTAATCAGGGTTGTCTTCTCATGCAATCACTTTTAAGTAGGTGTAATGTTTTCAAAAGTACGAAAGTTGCTTTTGAACTAGCTAGGATGATGCATAACTATCCAGCATGCTGTAATTAAAAGTAGGGGGATCATGAGGCCAGCCTGGCATACATACTAAAATTCTACCACAGAAAACAATAGCCAGGATATAACCTAGTGGTAGAACATTTTTACCAGCATGCACAAAGACTTCTACTTATTCTCCAATAGCCAAAAATATAAGCATTACTTTTCACAAGAACTAATTTGTAAGAGAGAAATCAAAATATATCTATGAGCTAGCCAAAAATATAAGTATTACCTTTCATAAGAACTAATTTGAAAGAGAGAAATAAAAATATATTTAGTCTCCTCATATAATATCTAAGCACAATTTATATTAAAAGTAGATTCTACAATTTGTAAAACTGAAAATATAATCAAGCAAGTTATAAATATGGCAAGATATAGAGGGATTAAAAGCATGATTTCTGAAGTCATTACTATTTTTGTTGAATTCTAGTACCTAATAATACCTCTATAGTTATCATCTATTTAATTAGGCTGTTTTGTATAAAATTACTTATAAGTCTAATTGAGTTATACTGGTACCTTCTTTATGAGGTTGTTTTAGGTATTGAATTTCAAAGCTCTGTGAAAGACGGGAAACTCTTAATATTTGTTAGCACCATCATCAGCATTAGTAACATTCTCATGGGTGCATACCTTTAATCCCAGCACTTGGGAGGCAGAGGCAGGCAGGTTTCTGATTTTGAGTCCAGCCTGGTCTACAGAATAAGTTCCAGGACAGCCAGGGCTACACAGAGTAACCCTGTCTCAAAAACCAAAACCAAACCAGAACAAACAAACAAACAAACAACCAAAGTAAAACAAGATTGTCAAGCTTAAATAATTTAAAATTATAGAACCAAAATATAAAATTAAGTTAAAAATTATCTTCTTTGTTTATATAATATCAGAAACAGAACAGAGATTAAGGGTTGTCTAAGGCACACTTACAGACAACCATATGTAATTTCCCACATGGAACTGAAGCTCATGGAAGAGACAAGAGATAAGCAATATCACAAACTGAGTAGTACTATACCTAGGTTCCAACCCCAGGAGACTGCCTCCTAGCCCAGGCATCCTTCTATTGTACCATGGTAACCAAGCACCTTGTCTGTGCCTTAAACTACTTATCATAAATGAAAGGCTCTAAAAAGGACATGTGAACCAAAAATATCACTGCTCATTGAATTTAATGATTCCAATATGAATGCTCTATGTGACATAATGTGTGTATGTGTATGTGTGTGTGTGTGTGTGTGTGTGTGTGTGTGCTTTATATAAAGCTAAACACTTAGAAAGTCTACTAAAAAGAAATTATCACATGCTCTTCTTTGATTCTTTCAAAAACTTTATTTTCACTTCTTATGGAACAAGAAATGACTGTTTCCAGGATTAATCAAGGGGATAAATATGACCTAAGTACAGTATAGGCATGTTACTATCATGATGAAACTACTTACTTTGTATAGTTGATATGCTAGAAAAACATCTCACTAATCTTAAAAAAAAGCAGAATTATATTTATGTACAACAAAACAAAAATACCAAAACTCTCACTTTTTCTCCATCATCTGTGGGCCTGATCCGCTAGCACTTGCTTGTATTCGGAATCATTTTTCTGAAGTGAAGGATATGTGCCTGTTTGCTTTACAGTCTGTAATCTACATTTATCTGAAGAGCCTTCAGCTTTTAGCAGGAAATCCAGGAATCTATTTAGAGGCATCCAGAAAGTAGCAGATCTATATTATTTGAAGTTAAAATAAAGGGGAAGATGATAAAAATAGTGCCCAAGTGTCCAGAACATTCTTCAGTTTGAGCAAATGTCTTGGCCTCTGATAAACCTGTCAGTGTTAACCTTGTAAACCTGTGATTCTGATTTTAATTATCCCTTTCTTAGAAAAACGTTTTTTCTGTGTGTGGGAAAATATCCCGGAGGCATGTCAATCCTTTATAAATTATAGGAAGGTGTGAGGAGCTTGAGTAATACTATCAACTCCTCGGTGCCATCTAGAGGTGGGGAAGTTGCTCAGTGGTAAGCCCCTGAGTAACATATGAGGTCTTGGGTTCGATCTCCGTTACCATGAAAAAAATTCTCTGTCCACACTAATAAGGCAGTGCATCTTTCCTAACTTGGGGAGAAATATAAACAATGATAGCATAGTAATCATTTTAACTAATCATTGTGAATACCACCTTCCCTTTTGTGAATGATTTTTTTTCTTTTTTCTTTTTTTGTTTTTTGTTTTTTTTTTTTTCAAGACAGGGTTTCTCTGTGTAACCCTGACTGTCCTGGAACTCACTCTGTAGACCAGGCTGGCCTCGAACTCAGAAATCCGCCTGCCTCTGCCTCCCAAGTGCTGGGATTAAAGGCATGCGCCACCACTGCCCGGCGTGAATGATTTTAAAACAGCACTGCTGACTCCAGAATTCAGCTGGTAGCAGGGCAGATAAAATATAATGGAGTCAACTTGAAGTAAACTAAGAGTAATAGTCAACTTTCCAGACTCCATCTATTAGTGTGATGATTTTTTTTCTTTGTTTTTGCTCGACAAAATTTTCATTTGCTCTACAGCAGACATATAATACTATTGTGGTATATATTAGCATAGTTGTCAAAGAAGGAAAAAAGAAAACTTAATAATACAAGATGGTGTTGCTATAAAAGTGCTCTAGAAATTATTTTATTATTAGGTTACTTTAAAAGTTGTCTAAGTAATTCAGCAAATGTGTCCTTTGGATAGACATCATCAAATAGAGCCTACACACAATGTTCTTATTTGTGACTAATAAGATTATCATAAAAAACTGTCATGTGATTCTCATTATTTGTGGGACTGCTCAGGAAGGGGAGGAAGGACAAGCGAGGGTAATGGGGGTTGCACAAACTATGTGATAGACACTCGTGAAAATGTCAGGTGAGGTCCATTATCTTGCATGTTAATTAAAAAATTAATAAAAAGATCCTGTGGATGCTATGTGAAAAAAAAGATTATCATAAAAATAAAGGACACTTCATCCATTCAATTGAATGGGCTAGCAATCCCAGTAACTGAAGACTTTCAAGGTGCAGGGGTCAGAAACAATTACTGAATGTTTTGTTTTTCTCAACAGGAGCTCCATTCTCCAACTCTGAAAATATCTACTTGTGCACCAAGCACTCTCCACATAACACAAAATGCTGAACAGGTAAACGAGGTTGTATGTTACATTAGACTCAGTTTTCTTCTTTTTATGTAAGTTTTGTTTGTATGTATGGACAATCTTTAAGTCTTTATAGAACTCCACCTTCACAAACCGTCAGTGCTCGCAAACAAAAGAGGGTATTCTCATACATGAATATAAACTCTGTCCACGAAAAGGTTGTACAGCAAGTACCATAATTACATTTTTATATACATTATTTTCTCACTCATACTGCTTCTAGTTTAGGTGTCGTGTAATTTTAGCTGAGATTCTTCTAGCAAATGCAGAATATTTTAAGCGTCCTTGGTTTGAATACCAATAAAGTATATAGATTTGGATTGACTGAGGAATTGACTTTGTGAGTGACAGTAGTATAAAACTTATACTTATGGGGCAAAAAAATTATCCTTTTTATGAGTTTATACTTCAGTGACATACAGACTCTTATTTCCTTTCACCTTTATGGCCTAATAATCCTAATTATTTTATTAGATTTTAATATAAGTATTGTATATCCAAATTTGAGCTGTGATAATAATTACTACTGTAATAAAATACGTTTAATTGACATGTGTAAAAACTTAAAGTCCAAGGAAACAAAATATAAAGCATATTAAATTTGTAGTTGCATGGGAGAGGAACATACAATTTAGGGTGTTGACAAGCATGAAGTTTCTGGAAAACACAAGGTATTTTGTAGTTGTTAAACTCTAATTCTTACTTTGTTCTAGTGCTTTCTCTTTTTCTTTTCTTTCTCGGTAAATTTCTGAGACAATGTCTTAGTATATATATCAGGCTAATCTGGAAATCTAGATCCTCTTGGTTCAGCCTCCAAAGTCCTATAATTACAGACCTGCATCAACACATACAGATTTTTCTGTTTCTTTTAATGTCTATGGCTCTCCTCCTCCAACCCAAAGAATATTTAAAGGTGTATGTTACTATGCCCAGATAAAGCTAAAATTTTAACTGGCTCCCTTCAAGCAATATTTTGTTCTAACCCTATGGCCATGCATCCAAAAAGGAGAAAAAGAACAGATACTTAAAAAAAAAATCATCAAGTACAGTTTAAACCGTGTGGAGAGGCACCTAGCCACCAAGCTGCTGCTGTTCTTTTTGGAGTTACATTTTTTTTCACACTGTGTGGTCTCCAATATGCCTTATATTGCCACATCAGATAGCCTTAGCTGAAGAATAGCCTTATTCCAAAAATGACTCCATATCCGAAAAGGCTTTCACTCTCCCCAAAGAAGCACCAGAAGACCATTTGACCACTGATTAGGTACTATCACCTCTTCTCCAGAAAGCAAATCAGACAAGAGACTGGGCATTCTCCTTGATCTATGAAACTTTCTAGATTTTCACAAAGCTGATATCAATGGGAAGAATATAACTACCCCAGTCATTGTAGAGGCTGTTCAAAGTTTTTCCTAGAAAGCCCTTAAATATCCTTATCTGGGGCTTAAGATAGCCAGTCTCAGTCTTTGACTTGCTGTGGGAATCTCTACAATCACCACAGCCAGCAGGATATCCCTGTGAGGCAAAGAGAAAGTCTGGTTAAACATGACTCAGTGCCTGGTGAAGATTCAAACTTTGAGAATCTGACACTGGGCAGTTTATTTTAGGCACATTTAAGCACAGCACAGTTTGGAAAATATTTTCTGGTGACAATTAAACCCAAGCCCATGTGTACAGCAAAGTTTAAAACATGATTACATTGAAACTCTTGTAAAATACAAGTGCCATCTTCCATAAAGATGGGTTCTATAAATCAACTAAGGAAGAAGGCTCAAGGTAAACAATTCTCATGATAAGGGTCTCTAGGAAGATAACACCATAGATTGACTGAGATAAACATAAGTCAGTGGGAGCCAGTGTTGCCTGGCCATACAGATAGAGCAGATGTCGTCAGGCTATTAACCACATCCGTTCCCAGCCTTCTGGCTAAAAAAAAAGGGGGGGATGGTATACATCTCTCCTTTTGAAAAGATAACTGTATGTTTAACTGTTTGACATTCCTGGTTCCTCTAGTGCTTATCTGTGAGCACAAGTACCTACGTGCTTCCTACAACTTACAACTCTGCTGGCAGAAGCCCTTTATGTTGGTGAGGGAAACCAGTGGCAGCTGGAACTATAAGGGGGAATGATAATTGTTTACGTACCATGTATTAGTGTTACTTGCCTGTTGCTACGATAAAACACTGTAGCCAAAAGTGACTTAGAGTACTGTCTTAATTAATATTCCTATTGCGGTGATAAAACACCATGCCCCAAAATAATTTGGTGAGTAAAGGGTTTATTTGACTTATGCTTCCCCATCACTGTTCATCATCAAAGGAAGTCAGGGTGGGAATTCAAACAGGGCAGGAAGCTGGAAGCAGTAGCTGATGCAGAAACCAAACTGTGGAGGAGTGCTGTTTACTCTCTTGCTGCACTGGCTTGCTGAGTCTGCTTTCTTCTATAACCCAGGACCACCAGCCCAAGTGTGGCCCCACATCAGTCACTAATCAAGACCATGTCCTACAGGCTTACTTACAGACTGAGGCTATGGACACATTTCCTCACTGAGTCTCCTTTCTCTCTAATGACTCTAACTTGTACCGAGCTGACATAAAACTAGCCAGCACAACTGACCTCTTGTTACCGTGACACACAAATAGCTCACTGTTAAGCCACAGCTTTCCTTGTCTTGTGTATCCCCAAGGTCACACATTAATATTGATATTACAGTAGAAAACATTTTACAAACTTAAAAGTCTCTCAGTCTTTAAAAATTCAAACCTTTAAATATTCAATTTCTTTAAAATACCCAATCTCTTAAAAATCAAAAGTCTTTTAACATCAAATGTCTCTCAATTACAGGCTCCTATAAAATAATAACTATGTTAAATACTTCCTTACTTCAAAAGGGAATAACCAAGGCATAATCACTATCAGAAAAATGCAAAAACAGACTCCAAATATGCAAAAACTTGGTCTTCAGTGTCCAGGATCCACATATGAACTTCGAGGCTCCTCCAAAAGGCTTAGGTCGCTTCTCTGGCTCCACTGGCTGCACCACTCACAGCTTATCTTCTAGGTTCCAGATGGCTCAACTCCATTGCTGCAGCTGTTCTTGGTTGTTATTCCATAGCACTGGCAACTCTAAAATGCTGGGGTCTCTTGCTGCCACTGGGCAGCACTTTCACCAATAGCCTCACCCAGGCTCATAAAAGTTGCCAAGTCTCAACTTCTCTTCATAACCTCTGAAACTCTGTGGCTTCAACTGCTACTAAGGCTGCACCTTCATCAGTGAACACTCCTGGCTTCTCACAGTACCAAGCCTCAGCCATTGTCTGTGATTCCCTTCATGCCTTCAAAACCAGAACCACCCAGGAAACTCTTATACAATAGTGTCAACTGAGGCCACATCTAAAACACAGCTTCTGTGTGCTAACTCTTAGGAAACACTACCTAGAAGACTTCACATCAATGATGCTGGTCTGTCCTTAAGCACAGTTGATTCTTCAGCCCCAGCTGACCAGCATCCATTGTCACAGCAAAATAAAGGTTTTACTATAGTGGTTCTGGTCTCTTGTTTAGGCACAGCTGATTAGTCAGCTCCAGCTGACCAGATACCACAGATCCTTCATACACGTGACCTGTTAGAGGCTCTATTTTTCTCTGAAACCAGGCCTTCATCATATGCACTGCTCTCAACATTCTTACCATTCCAGCTCTGGCAGAAGAGCTCACTGAGCTCTCAGCATCCAATGACTTTTCTAGTCTAAAGTTCCAAGGTCCTTCCACAATCCTCTTCAAAACAACACAGTCAGTCCTTTTGCAATAATACTCCACTATTCTGGTACCAATCTCTGTTTTTGTTAGGGTTACAATTGCTGTGATAAAACATCATGACCAAAAGGAATGGATTTATTTAGTTTACACTTTCATATCACTGTTCATCATTGAAGGAAGTCAGGACAAGGACTCAAACAGGACAGGCACTTGGAGGCAGGAGCTGATGCAGAGACCATGGAGAAGTTTTGCTTACTGGCTTGCTCCCCGTGGATTGCTTAGCTTACTTTCTTGCTTTTTTATAGAACCCAGGACCACTAGCCTAGGGATGGTGGTCCCACCTATAATATACTGGGCCTTTGAACATCAATCACTAATTAGAAAATATCCTAATGACTTACCTTCAGCCTGATTTTTTTTTTTTTGGCTTTTTCAAGACAGGGTTTCTCTGTATAGCTTTGGCTATCCTGGAACTTACTCTGTAGACCAGGCTGGCCTTGAACCCAGAAATCTGCCTGCCTCTGCCTCCCAAGTGCTGGGATTAAAGGTGTGCGCCACCACCACCCAGCCTGCAGCCTGATCTTAAGGAGACATTTTCTCAATTGAAGCTCCTTTCTCTCTAATGACTCTACCTTGTGTCAAGTTGACAAAACTGGGCAGCACGGGAAGAAAGAGTCCATTTGCCCTATAGTTCCAGAGGATTTCATAATGGTCCTTAATTAAGTACTTCCCGCAGCAATGTTCTTCCATCTAAAAATTTCATAACTTATAAAAACAGTACCATCAACTGGGCACAAAGTATTCAAATACCTGAGTCCATAGGGGAAATTTCTCATTCAAATCACCAACCAATCACTCCCCAAGATTGAGCTGTCTACAGTAAGGCCAACAGACTTTTGAAAGCAAAGAGCAGCCAGAATATGACCCCACAGGCAACAAGAGTGAATGCAGTTTCTGGTCTCTCTGTAGTATCACTTACAGTAATTGCAACCAAAAACATCCCAAGTCTGGTGTGCAATGAAAATATTTCAATGAAATACAGAACTTTGATGATCCAACCTATCCATGAATTGAAGGCATTTTCAAAGGAAATGGATCCCCAAAGTGTTAGATTTTCAGAAGCCACTAACATTTTGGAAAAGGACACAGCTGTGAGTGATGGATGACTTGAAAAGTTAAGTTCTTAAAAAAGTAAGCATATAAGGTAATCAATGAGCTCCCAGTTGCCCCTGCTCCTTTCCAAGCAAGTGGCCATCAGCACAGCTCTATATGTATCTTTGATCATATCAAGCCTGAAGACTTCCTCTGAAGATTGCTTTGAGGGACAGGAAACACAATGGAGATCTAAACATCTATGGACCAAGACTGCATCTGCTTCACGTTGTTCATAGAGAATGGCAAAGTGGCTGCCTAGTGGTGTTTCTATGGTGGCAGCATACAACTCTTCACCTGTAGCAAGTAGGTGAGAATTCCTAACCTCCTCAGCACCGAGTTCTCCACTGAACTCTCACAGAGAGGAAAAATACTGATGTGGATTATCTGCAAGGAAACCAAAGCATGTTTGTACAAGCAGGTTCGGCTTCTAACAATAGACAGATGGTGTCTACAACAAACAGTTCCAAGAAGCCAACAAGTAATAAAGAGTCTGACTTTTGGACATAAGCACACTGTGCTATTCTGGTGATTGGCCCCACTTACGTTTTTGTGCAGATTTGCATATAGTGCATAAGTTATTTTTTATGATTACATTAGGGGTATACACCAGGCCATAGGGTTTGCCATATGGTGCTATCCTTGTGATGTATGAAGACTGTCCATAACCTTGGAAATACTCATAGTAGCCAGATGGGCAGGTGCATGGGGACAAGAATAAAACAAAATAAAACAACAACAACAACAAAACCTCCTGAAGATTCTGACACCATAGTCATTTGATTCACACTCAGATCTCATGTCTCCAAGAGAAAAGCAATTCAATTCATAAACATAAGTAGTTTCTATATACAACTTATTTAATAGGCGATTTATTTAAGCTTAACTTTTTATCTAAACATGTCATTGCAACACTAATCACTCTGAGAAAGTCTAGAAAGGGTTAGTAAAATGAAAGAAAGGGAGCTACATAATGAATTCTTTAAAAATAAGTATGCCCATGGAGAAATGTTTCCAAACCAAATATTACGCAGATTCTAGGAATATTGCTAGATTTTTAATTTTCCAAATTCTTTTACCCCAGACAGGGTAGGAGGGAAAGAGACAACTGAGGCAATTTTAGGACAATTCTGAGGACCTTCTGATTCTATTCAATTTCTATGAACAGTAGCATTTCTGCTTGTATCTCAAATGGTTCAGAAAACATCAGAAAACTCCAGGAAACTTAGACTTCAAAACAAAGAGTAACGGTGTTCCAGAGTGAGAAGCAAAGCACAAAAGGGAAAATAGTGTATTTTTTTAAATCTGCTTTAGCACCATTTAAGCATTTTGCTTCTACTCCAATATACTCCCACTAAGAAAATATAAAAGTGAGTTAAGAACTAGAACCTTGGAAATATTAATTTTTTATAATTTATGAAAGAAAAATACTTCCATAATTTTTGTAACATATTTAATGTGTCATTGGGTCTACAGAACTAATAAATCTCAAGATGTAGAATAGGACTTAAAGACAAAGAAACTCTCAGATCTTATAGAGTTTTTACTTACCATACTTTAATAAAAACAAATATGTAATAAAACCATAATAAAATGTGAAAAAGTATGGTAAAAGTAGTGATTAGTATAATGCAATTACTTACAATAGAACTGAGCAAATGCTGCTTTGCAAAAGTACTTTCAACACTAACATTAAATAAATTATAAAGTCATATATCATTGTTCACAAAATGTCTGTATAATGATCACTATGAAAAATGTTCCTTATTTTTATTTTTGATAGCTCCAAGCTACCAAGTAATGATAATTTTATGTAGTTATATGGGTTTAATTTTTCTTCACAGGAACTCCATTCTCCAACAGTAAAAGTTACTACATATCCACAAACCACCATTAGGAGATACATAGTACAAAACCCGGAACAGGTAAAGTATCATGCGATCTCTTTTTTCAGTGGCTAAGTAAGTTATCAGATCCTTAAACATTGATTGCTGGCCCATCTTCCAGTTAGAAAGTGCACCTCTAACCATTAATATAAAACTCTATTTTTAATTTCAAGTAGCCATACACCCATACAGTCTGACAAAGAGACCGAAAGTTCCAAGCAGCTTGGCTGTTATACTACTTTCATTTCTACAGCCCCACCTGTGCACTGTAAGGGACTTTTGTGCACTTTGAAGCAGAGCACAAAGGGACAAAGGTCTTCACAGGCTTCCCATAAAATCTACCAACCATCACATCAGGAGTTGGAAGACTTAGTTGATTTGAATTTCCCTTTCAGATGTGGACTAGCAAGAAGGAAATTAAGAATTAAAAGTTCAAAAATGTTTCATGTGCTTGTAGCCTGCGAGGCATGAATTATGTACCTAGAAATAAGCTTTTTAAAAATTTACATTATTATATTTTTACTAAGATAAATAACCATATATTTTTACAAAGTATATATATTCTTCTCTGTCTAATTTAAGAAGAATACTAAGACAACATTTTCTATAATAATAAACCTTCCTGAATGTACACACAGACACGTGCATGCACACATATATCTATAGTGGCAACAGAATGGATTTGTTTTCTTGTTGTTTGTTTTAAGGAATCAATCTCACAAAAGAAACACTGTGATGTGGATAGAGATGTGACATTTTTTCCCTTTACCCTTTATTTCTCCATTCTAATAAGAAGCAGTCTGTGTCCTGAATTCTAGCTGCAGAAAGAAAACAGTAAATCCAGACTCTTTCTCATTTGCCCCTAATCTAGATGGTGTGGAGGATATTCGAATACTACCACCTTTTCCACCTCTTCTTTTTTTTTTAATTTACTTATTAAAATCATGTTGTCAGGTCTCCTTAGGTAAGGAAGCTGCTAGTTGCGTATGCGTGTCTGTGTGAATTTGTGTCCACAGAAGATCCAAGTAAGAGGATGATTGCTTTGGATATTTACTTTAGTTTTCATAAGTTTGTGTAAACATTGAAAGAGGATGTGATTAGAGCTAAAGCAGTTGCCTGCTCCTTCTTTTGCATAATCAAATATTTCAGGCGCAAGTATGCAAACAGGGGCAAGGTGGCTGGACAAAGGGGCCATGAGGAGAACCTTAGTAGGGGATGGATGGATGCTTCCCTAACTTTGTCCCTCTCCTGCACCCCTTCTCAGTATAATATGTGATGGGAATTGAATGCATTTTACCTAAATACAGCCTATAATATTAGCTTCTGACAAAGGCAGCATTTCTTGGATGTTTTGTACTTACAAATATCTCATCTACTTTTTTACCCATATAGTTGTCCTTATATTTACATAGGTATACATCTTTCAATATGTGTGTTTATGTGTATCCATGTATGCAAGTATATGGTGAGGTCAGAAGTTAACACCAGGTGTCTTCTTAAACCCTCTTTGCTTGACTTTTTGAGACAAAGTCTCTTTCTGAACCTGGAGCTCATGTTTAAGACTAGCCTGCTTGGTCAGTGAACTCTGGAGCCTGCCTGGTCAGTGAGCTCTGGAGCCTGCCTCGGGAGTGAGCTCTGGGGATCTATTTGTTTTTACTTCCTCAGGGCTGAGATTACGGCTATGATAACAGGGCCAGGTTTTTAGTGAATGCTGGGCACCCATACTCTGGTTTTTATGTTTACACAACAAGCGCTTTATCAACTGAGCCATCTCCCCAGCCTGAAAACTCACATTCTTTAAAACATATTTTCTTTAGTCTTGAGAAAACTCAAATTCTTAAGTGCTGCAGGAGCATGGAGCTACAAAGTGACACGGTTGGAAATGGATTTGAATAAGAAATAGCAAATTAAGGACAACGCACAATGGACCTTAAATGATTACCAGATAAATTATGTAGCTACAGATTTGCTTATACACCATGTTGTTTACAAAGGCAGCAAAATTAGAAGTATGTGTATATGTAAGAACATGTTAATAACACTGGGCTTGCTTCTCTAAGAATTCATTATCTCAGGCTATTTTGAACTATAAACATTTTCTCACAAAGATCTAACAGAAAAATGAAGAAAGATAGTCATTTAAAGATTTGAACTCTGTCTTTTATTAAGCAATAAAACAAGTTTCAAGCCACAGGCTTTGTAAACAAAATTAGCCTAACTAATTTTGCAAAATAGCTTTAACATTACATATATATTACATATAAATATATATACACACACACATATATATGTAAATATATTGTACATATGTATACATATATGTGTGTGTGTGTGTATTCCTGTTTTCTTTTTAAGTGTATTTCTTTTGTATTTTGTACTTTTAAATCTCACAGGCAGAAGACTTAGTTTAATTGCAGTGTTTACAGTAAGTTGAGGCTCTTAAATTGTAACCTCACCCTCTTTCACTTCCTAGCTTTTCTTAGCTTTACTTCTCCTTGGAATTAAACTGATCTTGAGCCACTTCTCTAATTATGATTCCTTCTATCTCTAGTCAGTCTTTTTATTTGAAGTTGTTACTATTTTTTTTTTATTCTCGATTTGCCTTTGTACTACCAAGATTTATGAATGCTGATTTACTTTTTATCCAAAAATGAAGAAAACACACTAAATTCATTAGTGAATGAAATCCAGCTGATGGTTATCCATGTCATTAAGTTTCTTATTGTAACGCGCCTGATGTGGAGAAGACACTCTATAGCAATGGTTCTCACCTTCCTGCTGCTGTGACCTTTACTATAGTTCTGGGTAATGGTATGTGCGTATACCTGCATGTAGGCAGACCCATCTGGAGATGGATAGAGGAGCAATGTCTCAGTTTCCAAGATCATTGCAAATATGTGTTTTCTGATATTCTTAGGTGACCCCTGTACAGGTCTACAGTAGTAATTTTATAGGGGGGTTTGCTATACCCCTTTTTGTTCATCCCCCCCAAATAAAAAACACAGAAACCTGGTATTTTTATTAACATATTCCAAGCCTCCACTGGGCAGATTCTGAGCTATTCTAACCTACATCCCAGCCATAGACCCCATGAAACTTGCTACCTGAATTTTGCTCTGTTCCATGTGTTCCTCAAAGTGAGCTTCTCTCATGCCAAACTCCTCGTTGTTGTTTCTTCTCCTGGTCTCTACCTGAGACCTCCTACTGGATCTAAAGTTCTACCTTCCTCTCTTCCCTACCCAGGCACAGGCTCTAGCTTTTTTTTTTCTTACTCAATCAGAGACTATTGGGGAACATTTTTTACAGCACATCAGTCAATACAATGTCCATGTCTAGACTGTAACCTGATGTTGGGGTACAGAACTAAGCACCTGAAGACACAGCACATAAGACCAATCCCAGCAGGGGTCACAACCCACAGGTTGCAAGCCACTGCTTTATAGCCTTAAAATAGGAATAAGGAAATAAGGCATTTTTCCTAAACCAAAGGTGGTATTTAAAACAACAGTTTTAATATGCTTGTGGGAGCAAAATCCAGATGCAGGAAGTTAATGGATAGACTTCTCAAAAGGAAGTGGAGGAAATAAGTGGAGGATGCATTTCTGATAAGGATAGTAGTCAAAGGCAAGAAGGAAGTTATCACTAGAAGAGAAAGCCAGATCTCAAAGACCCTGGAAGATTTGTAAATAGAATTAATCAGTAATGGAGAAGGAAAGAGACAAATGAGATAAGATTCTGAAGGAGAAAAGGAGGTAAAATTTCAGATACACATAGAAACAGGACTTCAGGAAAATAAAGGTATGACTTCCTCTTTGAAGAGCTGGAAGGAACAGAAACCAAAGAGTAGTTTTTGTAATGTTGAGAAACGCAGTGAGATCTGGAAGGAAAGGGGTGAGCAGACATGAGGACAGGGCTTGTGGAAAATAAAAGGTTTTGGAACCAGAGTTATGGAACTTGATTAATCCAGGTGTGATCACACAGCTTGGAGGTGATGCTTGAAACTGAATAACTTGAACTTATAATCAACAAATTTTTATTTTGGTTTCAAAAAAAGTTTCTCTATTATAGCTTTGTGGCCTGGGAACAGTGCAATAGATGTTGGGAATTATATACTTTGTTAAATGTGAGAACTACTGTCAGAGGTTTTGAAAGTAACAATTAAAGTTATAACATCAACAGTTTTGAAAACACCTGCTAATTTTTAGGGTGGATTTGGCAGCAAATCAAATGGAGAGACTGAAGAAAAGAAGATACCAAAGCAGTAAAACTATTGAGCTCCTCAAATACTAAGAACTCGAAAATGCTTGATTAAAGTTATTAAGTTGGATTTGTTTTTCAACAGTAATTATTTGTATGAATATTTTTACCTTCTTATAAATTTGGTAAAGTAATAATCTAAATTTGGATGAGTTTTTATTGTCATTTTAAGTTGAAAAACACTTATAATAGACAGATTTAAAATGAATTGCATTGCACACAGAAGAGCATCTTATATTTTCATAAATTCATTTTTATTTTTTAGAAAACTCTAGATCACCAAGATAAGAGTAACTACCATCCCCTTTAATTCAATAATCTGTTTATCTATTATGGAATATTTAGGGCCAACAATTTTTTTGCCTTCAAAACAGTCTTTATTGTATGATTTAAATTGATATCCTAGAAATGTTATAAGTTTTCCAGAAAGCATTTTAATATATTACATATTATGATACTATATATTAAAATCAATGTACAAAAATTGATGGTACCTTAAATTATTTCACTTGATCCAGAATACTGTGTATATTATCCTTGTGATAAGTACACTGAGGTTCAGAGAAGGTTAATGCCTTACATGAATCCACTGCATAAAGATGGAGAAAGACCTGCAACTTTTGTTTTATGACACCATACCTTCCTTTTCTACTTGGCCTGTTTCCACTGATTATTTGAAGTCAGAGTCAAAGGATTCATAGTAGCTAAAATCCAATCTGCTTTGTAGTTCTTATCCACTGATGTTTCAAGTATTTTTGTGTTCAATTTCTTACTAACTTGCTGAAATTTTCTCTCTCTGATTTTTATGGTATTTTTCTGTCTTTATTCTTAAACTACAAAAGACTTACCTAGTTTTTGTTTTTTTCTTTTCTTTTCTTTTCTTTTGTCTTCCCTCACATTTTGAGCAATTGTGTGATTAGAATTTCTAATCTGTTCATCGAGAAATCTGGCTCTGCAGACTTAAGCTGCAGAATTGCTTCCCTTCCTAACAATCTTTTAGGTCAGTTACTTTAAGAACTGAAAGTAATGACAATATTTTCCAACTAAAAATATTTGCCACATACTAGCAGTTTTATCTACTATATATACATTAAAAATAAAATAACACATTTTTTATTTTGTGACAAATCAATGAACAAAACAACCTCATGACTCAAATGAAAATCAGAAGAAAGGAAAAACTGGACATGGTTTCATTCACTTTTTTTTAAATTATTTTGTTTTGTTTTGTTTCTTTTCTTTTTTTCTTTGTAATGAACAAACAAAAACAACAAGAACAAACCCCCACTGCCTCCCCCCTCCCCATGCCTGCCACCCCACCCTCTCCCACTTATTGGCCCTGTCATTCTCCTACACTGGGGCACAGAACCTTCACAGGGCCAAGGGCCTCTCCTTCCACCGATGACCGACTCTGCAACCCTCCACTACACACATGCTGCCAGAACAATCAGTCCCACCTTGGATAGTCCCTGGTTGGGGAGCTCTGAGGGCATTGGTCAGTCCATATTGTTGTTCGTCCCAAGAGGCTGCAAAGACCAATGGAGTTGAAGGGTTGCATTCACTTTTAATGCCCTAGTACTTGGAAGCAAAAGTAGGCAGATACCTGAATGCAAGACCAGCAAGATCTAATGAGTTCTGGGGCAGCCAGGGAGGGCTATAGTGAGATCCTTTCTCAAAATGAAAGAAAAAATGAGTATGATTTACATTACATTTACATTGGACTCCTTGTCTGATTTTTACATTAGTCTTTCAATCTAAGACACATCACAGGGCTTTATTTCATTGACTGACATCTTCTAAGTACTTGGCTAATATTATAGCAATTTAGTTGATTATATGGAGATACAGTGGCTCTTAAACCTTCTGCCCTGTTCTCAGTACCCAAAACATATGTTGTATTGAGAATCTTAGCCTTGATTATCATCACAAATAAGGATTGTACACTTCAATGACATGCAAATTGAGTCCTAGAAAAAATAGTTCAGTGCAGTTCTACCCACTTTATGGTTTAGTAAATTCTATGGTTCACACTGAATTCTGTTTATTCTAAATTTCTCTAATAATTTCTTTGCATAGAAAGAAACCTACCTGTGACCCCAGTTTAAATGCCATCAAGTTCATCCTAGACTACCTTAGAAGACAGGCATTTTTCTTGTGTCCTGTCTTAGAGCCAATGAGGTTACAGCAACCAAAGCCCAATCTACTTTATATTTCTTACCCTTTTCTCACACAGAAAAATGAATGCTATATTTCCTACTTCCTAAAGATCGCCCCTGGAGAACCAGTAAAAATAAGAGGAATTCAAATTGTTCTCATTGATGGACTATTTTTAAAATTCTTTCTTTCTCCTGGAAGAAACTTATTGATGAATCCTTCCATTATCTTCCTAAAATCTGTTACTACATTAGAGCCTAGTAGATACTGTGTATTTGTTGGCGGGTCTTCAAATCAAAACATATTATTTAATCTCTTATTAGGAACCATTGTCTCCTTTCCTAAGAGGAGGTCAATTCTTCCCAGGAAACAATGTAATTTATGAAAAAACAATAAGAAAAGTGGAGAAGCTAAACACAGATCAGGTAAGTAATATTTTAAAACTTGCTTTATAAACATAAATTTTGAATTACAAATATTTTAATAGAATTGAAATAATACTTAATAATCAAGTACCAGGCAAGACCACTGTGAATTATAGTATATCATCTTGTCTATCCTTAATATTTTTATATTTTATTATGAAGCTCATATTACTGAAAGGGAATCTGAAGTCACATAGCAAGCTAAAGGTAGAAAATGAAACTTATATGTAGTATATGTTTTCTGATATATTTAAGACATATGTTATATGATATATATATAT
>JADRCC010087719.1:0-13411 GCA_019843855.1 Hylomyscus alleni
AAACAATTAAACCAAACAGAATTTTATCTTATGATTTACTTGCTTGTAGGAAGCAGGCAGATTTTACTTTGGCTCTCTGCCTCAAAGCCACTATCCTGTCTCTTTTCACAGCAGGAGAGCTCAGAGCCTGTGAGCTGAGGAGACTTATAGAGGGTCAGGAATTTGAAAGGAGGTGTGTAGGAGAGAGAACTAGAGATAGCCACTAGAAAGTCCCAGATGCAAGGGACCCAAGAGGTTCCCAGTACTAAACAGAGAGGACATTAGCCAAAATACCTAACAAAGGGGAGATAGAACCTGTAGAGAAGATATCCAGTGGATAGGTACAACCTGGTTGAGGGATGGGGCCACCCACCCACTTAAAAAATAATAATCCAGAATTTCTTCTGTCAAAAGGAAATGCAGAGACAAAGAGTGGAGCAGAAACTGAAGGAAAGGCCATCCAGACACTGTCCCACATAGGAATCCATCCCACCTGCAGACACCAAACCCTGACACTTATTGCTGATGCAAAGAAGCACTTGCTGACAGGAGCCTGGTATAGCTGTCCCCTGAGAGGATCTGCCAGAGCCTCACCAATACAGATGAAGATGCACAGAGCCAAACAGACTGAGTATGGGGACCCCAGTGGAGAAGTTAAGGCAAGGACTGAAAGAGCTGAAGGGGTTTGCAAGCCCATAGGAAGAACAACAATATCAACCAATCAGACCCTCCCACCAAAGCTCTCAGGGACTAAAACACCAGCCAAATAGTACACATGGGGGGACCCATGGCTCCAGCAGGATATATATAGCAAAGGATGGCCTTGTTGTATATCACTGGAAGGGGAACCCCTTGGTCCTGTGGAGGCAAGCTGACCAAGCGTCCCCTTCCTCCTTCTGGCTGCTGCTTGAGCTTGTGTTCCACCAACCAACAGCCCTAGTGGCTGGCTCTGCCAGCTGTCATTGCAAATGACCACCCCTCAGCTGTGCCCTCTCCCTTGCCCACCTGAGTTATTATGGGTGGAAAACACCAGAAAATCTTAATATTTTTAAATCAACTATACAACACAACCACTGGGCTTAGACTCTATTGTGCTAAACTCTTCAGTTGTTCTATATTAGAATTCATCCAGTGGCCAAGGCCGCCATTGGTTCTAACAGACCCCATGCCTACATGATGTCTGTGCTTGTCCTTCAAAGCCTGACCCAAAAAACCCTTCATCTCTCTATCTTGTCTCCTTCTCTTCATCCTGGGACCCAGAAAACTCACTTCTATATCTTTGCCTAGCAATTACCTTCTGCTCTCTTTATTGGCCCAATCAAGAAACAATTAGGGAACTAGATTTTAATTATTATTTCCTCCCCCTACTGATTGGATTACTTATTTATGACTGAATCTGGCTCTAGAAATGGAAATAAAAATTTGAGTTACATATTCTTTTGATTAAACCCTGATTTTTGTGCACAAAGGGAGCAACTAATAACACCTGAAATACTTTTATCCTATTCCCTACCATCCTAGCTGTGCATCAGAAAAGCTTATCTTTTTTCATTCAAGGGAAATTCTTGCCAACAACTTACAAAAAATAAATGCTGCATAGAGAAACCAAGAACTATCTGAAAGACAGGCCTTTTCCCATCAAGTCTATTAATAGCTCTCCCAAAGGGGCAAGTATCTAGTGTCAGAAGTCATCTGCATTGTGAGTATATAGTAGAGAAAACATGGCCAGTTTGAATTTAAGGTTTGTTGGTTCACATCAAGTGATTAGTCAGAGAAAAGAACAAATACATGGTCATTGGAAGGGAGAATTATTCTTTGGTAGATGATGAGATTCTACATATAAAACCCTGAAAATTTGATTGTTAGAAATAATTAAACAAATTCTCTAAATATCAGAACAGAAATCAACATGCTAAACCTAGTAACACTTTTTTACGTGAGCACCATTCTTGATGAGAGGTAAATAAAGAAGCAATTCCACACATTGTATCTCCAAAACCACCACCACAACAACATACACACACACACACAACACACACACACATACACACACACACAGAGGCACACACATCCCATGAATGAATTCTCATACCTCTAATTAGAGTAACTCATATTGTTGGAATGTTCAGACTCTCCAAAGTTACTTACACATTTAATTCAATTTTTACTGAAATGTTAATGAAATTCTTCAAAAAAGAGGAAAAAGAATACAATTCTAAAGTGGATATAAAAGATATATAGTTAAGATAAGGAAGAACTAATCTGGATGCATCATTATACCTGACAAACTGCAGAGCTATTGTAGTTGAAAAACATGTTACAGTGGTAGTAACAGACTCATAGAGCAATGAAAAAAAAATAGAGATGAGAAGGTCAAACAAAACCTGCAGACAATTTACTTTCGAAAAAAGTGTCAAAGCATATATTCAAGTATGAGGAGCCTCTTCAATACATGATGCAGAGAAAAAAAATCATTGCTATGTTGCAGATTGAAACTTGCCTGTTATCTCTTACTCTTCACAAAACTCAACTAAAAAGGAATCAAAGATCTTAATATAAGACTGAGACTATGAAATTACTAGAACAAAATATAACAAAAATTTTGGGGACATTAGTATAGATACTGACTATCTGTACAAGACCACAAAATTTGTATTAAAAAAGACAAGGAGGATTACAGCAACCTAAGAAGCTTATGCATGTTGAAGCAACCTATGCTCTGAGGAGAGTATAGGTTCACAACCAAAGAAAGCACTTGAAAACTGGTCAATGATTAATATCCAGGAAATCCAAAATTATTGTGAGATTCTACTTACAAAAGCCTATACTCACAAAACTGGAAAATCTAGATGAAATGGATGATTCTTTAGACAGATAGCATATACCAATTTTAAATCAGGAATATATAAACCATCTAAACAGTTCCATAAACCCTAATGAAATAGAAGCAGTCATTATAAGTCTCCCAGGCAAGCAATCAACCAACCAACCAAACAAAAACAACAGGGTTAGATGGTTTTAGTGCATAATTCCGTCAGATCTTCAAAGAAGACTCAATACTAACACTTCTCAAACTATTTCACAAAATAGAAACAGAAAGAATGCTATAGTTACACTGATACCTAAACACAAAGACCCAAAAAGAAGAACTTCCAAACAATTTCCCTTATGAATATCAATGCAAAGTTCTCAATAAAATTCTCATAAACTGAATCCAAGAACACATTAAAATAATCATTCACCATGATCATGTAGACTTCATCCCAGTAATGTAGAGATGGTTCAATATATGGAAATCCATCAATGTAATCCTCTATACAAACAAACTCAGAGGGGAAAAAACATGATCATCTCATTATATGCTGAAAAAGCCACTGACAAAATACAACATCACTTCATGTTAATAGTCTTGGAAAGATCAGGAATTCAAGGCACATACCTAAACATTTGAAAGCATTATACAGTAAACCAATAGACAACCTCAAATTAAATGGAAACTTAAAGCAATTTTACCAAACTAATGGACTAGACAAGGCTGCACACTCTCTCCCTATCTATTCAAAATAGAAATTGAAGTTCTAGCTAGATCAATTATACAACAAAAAGAAGTTGAAGGGATACAAATTGGAAAGGAACAAATCAAGATATTACTATTTGCAGATGATATGAAAATATACATGAAAGATCCCAAGAATTCTACCAGAAAACTCCCACAGCTGATAAACAACTTCAGCAAAGTGGAAGGATATAAAATTAACTCAAACAAGTCAGTAGCCTTCCTCTACACAAAGGATAAATGGGCTGAGAAAAAAATTAGAGAAACTATACCTTTCACAATAGTCACAAGTAATATAAAGTATCTTGGAACTCTGATCAAGCAAATGAAATATCTGTATGACAATAACTTCAAGTTTCTGAAGAAAGAAATAGTAGAAGACCACAGAAGATGGAACGATCTCCCACGCTCATGGGTCAGCAGGATTAACAATAAAAATGAACATCTTACAAAAAGCAGTCTACAGATTCAATGCAGTCCCTATCAAAATTTCACAACAGTTCTTCACAGAGATAGAAAGAGCAATTGTCAACTTCATCTGGAATAACAACAGCAACAAAAATCAAAACAGAATGGTTGACAACAATTCTCAACAATTAAAGAACTTCTAGAGGAATCACCATCCCTGACCTCAAGCTCTGATAAAAGTAATAGTGATAAAACCACATGGTATAGGTACAGAGACAGATAGGTTAATAAATGGAATAGAATTGAAGATCCAGAAATAAATCTACACACCTATGAACACTTGCTCTTTGAGAAAGAAGCCAAAACCATCTGAGTGGAAAAAAGAAAGCATTTTCAACAAAAAAGTGCTAGTTTAACTGGGGATCTGCATATAGAAGGATGCAAATTGATCCATTTTAAACTCTTTATACAAAGCTCAAGTCCAAGTGAATTTATTACCTCTTTCCTCATTGCTTAGTAAAATCTCCAATGACAAACTAGCTATTGGCAGGATGTGATCAATAAATCCTTCTTACACGCATAAATGACTAGCATGTGCCCGCTCAGTTGTAGTGCCAGCCAAAAGACTTCAGCTGAGGCCTGAGTGATTACTCCATGTGGAGGACCTGCAGAGGGTGAACTTCATTCAGCTGCATAATGAAGTTTTAGAAGGAGCTTCCTTGCATTGGAGGCAGGTCAGTTTGGATTAGTGAGGTGGTTAGGGATTCTGTATATAGGCAGAGACTTAATGAAGCTCTCCTTTCTTCTCTCTATCTCATGCGTTCCTCCTTTTGTCCCTTCCTTACTCCCTTTTCTTCTCCTCCTCCTCTCCTTCTTCCTCCTCCTCCTTTTTCTTCTCCCACGTTCATGAGTTCACCCTCAAAACAAAGTTTCTCATCAATATGTTCAGTAAATTCTCAACCTTCACTTTTGTCAGTGTCTAGCCCTTGTCCTTAGCAGAGAGCTTGATTTCACCTCTGTCAGAGTTTCTGCTGGCTCTTGTCTCATTAATGAATACTAGCTCACTGTTGTTCCTGCTCTTCCTTGCCAAGCATTCCCTTTAACTCCCTCTAATTCTCTTGGAATTCCTGTTCTGTGTTGAAGGGAGTTGGCTGCTGGAAGCATCCCAGGACCTTTGACCTAATGATTTACAACATTTACTTAATGACACAAAAGAAAACAAACAAAAGAACAATTTTGAACCTCCCTCAGAGACTTTCCCCATTGCCATCTAATTTTAGACTGGTTCAGTTCCTGCTGTGGAGGTTTTGGAAATGGTCCTTTCACACAGTACTGTCAAATGTACAGAATGTGCAGGAACATATGGACCCAACATTCCGTTTGTATTGCACAATTTAATCTTTCCCTTTAAAATTTAATCAGCATGAGAGGAAATAAACACCTTTGGCCCATTGTACACTGGCAATTACATCCTTCTCCATTTTCCCAATGATAACCAGGCTCCAGATAGCTCCCTTTGCTGCAAAGAATCAGGTTGATTTCCAATAACAATCTGCCAGGGATTTCTATCAGGCAGAAGGTAACTGCTTCTAATAGCAACCCAAAGGCTGAGCCCTACTTTCAGACTGTTTGTAAGACACACAACCCAATTTAGAATAAAATAGCTCCTGATGTAGAACTTGTAGTTGACATTTTATCTGAAATAGAATTCAGAAGGAAAACATACTGAGAAGGCAACATGGCACTTGTGGAATATGAGGCTGCACTGAACAATGGAATTTGAATTTCAGAATTTGTTTTGAACAACTCATTAAGATACAGTTAGAGAAGAAGTGAATGCAGTTATCAACAATCTACTCATTTTGTTAAACTTTCTCTCACTTCATGTGAAAACAACTGTCAATCATAGCTTTTCAGGAAATAGCCTTGAGTAATTTTAAGTATTCTTTTTGCTCATTAACAGAACCGAACATCACTATAATATAACAACAATTCTCTACCCAGATTATCCAGGACATGCTATTGTCCAGACAGATATTTAGTCTCTATACTGATAACCTTCAATAGGTCTACATATGGTGACATAGAAACTAAAATCAGAAGCCTTCTTTCCTTCTTTCATTTGTCTTCTTTCTTTCTTTCTTTCTTTCTTTCTTTCTTTCTTTCTTTCTTTCTTTCTTTCTTATTTCTTTTTGTCAGTGTAGTCTTAGAACTTGACTGTGGAGTAGGCTGGCCTTAAACTTATAGAAATCTACCTGCCTCTGCCTTCCATGTGCTTGGATTAAAGGTGTGCACCACCAAGGAATGATGACTTAGCCATTAAAGGCTAGCTTCATGATCAATAATATAAAAGAAGTTTTCCCTTTTAACCTTAGAGAAGAAATTATCAGGTGAAAGTGATTGCTTCAAGAACTCTACTCTGTACATCAATAAGTAATTATCTCATTTATTCTCTTCCGTCTTTTCCTCCTACTCCTCTTCCACCTCTTCCACTTCTATTTCCCCCTCCCTCCTCTGTCTCTCTCCCTCCAAATTTATATCAGTTTCTAATTCAAAAAGGTCACAAGTGGGTCAGTTATACTTACGCTTTTCTTTGATTATTTGTTGAGATGTTTTTTCTCCATCTAATCTTTTTTTTTATCACTTTAAAGGAAACTTAGCAAATGGGACACTACATTATTTAAGACACATTTTTCACTCATATGTAGAACATGTGAATGACATTGTACATAACATTTTTCATGGTTACTGAGTTTTATTAAAGTATGCATACCCATTATAAACTTCAACAGAGATATTTCACATTTAACTCTCTTTTCTGTAAAGTATTTGAAATAAAGTGTTGATGAATGAAAAACCTTTGAAAATATAAGTGTTGACCACATAGTAATCTATGTATGGATTCAATCTTCTTTCATATAATATTAAATATGTTTAATATGAAATTAATATGATATATTAATGACACTTAACTAAATTGTCTTATAAGGCAAATAAGTCTTAAACACTGAAATAATTAAATCTTATGAGCTTAAAGAACTTGTTTCATCTCACAAAGTATGCCCAAGTCAGCAATTTACTATTTTGGTATCTCCTGTGTTCTTTTTTCTCACCGTTTCTATGTCTACACAACACACATATGAGGGAGGCCTGCATCCTGTCATATGTGTTCAGTCCTACAAGCCTTTTTTATAGGGAAAGCATATGCTGGAATTATGTTCTACACAACTAACTCTATATTCACTGGATGCCACTGCTCTTTTCAAGTACCATTTCCATTCTAGTCTTCTCACCTTCTGTTTCTCTTCTCCACCTTCATCTTAATCCATCACTCATCTTTAGCTGAGAGTAAGAAGTCACTGTAGTTCACAAAAAGGTCAAAACAAAACAAGAAATGTGTACATGTACACAGATATCCATACACATGCACACACAATTAAGCATATAGCTTCTCTCTATAGACAAAATGGATGATTTTCTAGACAGATATCACATACCAAAGTTAAATAAAGATCAGGTAAACTGTCTAAACAGTTTTATAACCCATAAAGAAAGTAGAAGGAGACATTAAAATCCTTCCAACCAAAAAAATAATAATAAAAGCCCAGGGTCAAATGGTTTTAGTGAAGAATTCTACCAGAACATCAACAAAAACCTGATACCAAATCTCCTCAAACTATTTCACAAAGCAGAAGCAAAAGGGATCTTACCTAATTTTCTGTGAGGCCACAGTTAACCTGATAACTAAATCACACAAAGACTCCACAAAGAAAGAAAACTTCAGACCAATCTTGCTTATGAATATTCTTGCACACCAAATCCGAGAACACATCACAAATATCATTCAACATAATCAAGTAGGCTTCATCCCAGGTTTTCAGGGATGGTTCAATATACTAAAATCCACCAACATAATCCACTAAATAAATAAACTGAAAGAAAATAATTGCATGATTATCTCATTACATGCTGAAAAGCCTTTTACAAAATACAACATCCCTTCATGTTAAAAGTCTTGGGGACATCAGGAACTCTGAATGTCCTTCAACCCACATTTTTTTTCCATAGGAAATTATCTTTCAGTGTTAAAGCAGTAGCTGATTATCTAGGGGAAACAAAAAAGGAATGTGTGTACTTGTTTCTTCAGTAGATAGGGGAAGCTGTGCAACAAAATTATAGCCAGTGGGAAATAGGTGAAGTGTTAAGTGAATCGTCCAAGAACTGTCCCTGAGGGACAATTTTCACTTCCTACCTGACAGATGGAAGTCAAATGCCACAGCTGTCTCTAAAACAGGAAGC
The DNA here is from genome assembly GCA_019843855.1 of Hylomyscus alleni. Lineage (NCBI taxonomy): Eukaryota > Metazoa > Chordata > Mammalia > Rodentia > Muridae > Hylomyscus > Hylomyscus alleni. Next base: position 8,243 of record JADRCC010087719.1, read on the forward strand.
CTTGACCTTAAGCAAGAGACACACCCATGGTCAGTTATACTGAAGGGTCCTGGATTCTTTCCATGTGGGTAAGAAAGCACATACCTGTTTACACCATGATTATGTTGAGATTCATGCTGTGTGAAGGATAAGCACATTCCACTTGACACAAATATGCTGAGTTTGATAATCTATTATTTTAAAATATTTGATGGCCTTTATTCAATTTCATAAAATTTCATTCCTAAAATTTCTTCTCTTTTCTACGGTTCTAATGTTTTATTATATTAGATATTTATATTTCATATACTTATTTTTATAGATACTTATTTTTTTAGATACTTGATTTATTATTGGTTGCTTTTCTTCTGATAAATGTCTTATATATCTGAGAGAGGAGTTTTTACACATTGTCATTTAGTGTTTAATCTCAACTATGCTATTTACTAAAACTAGATATATAGTCAACCAATATTCTTCAGTCTATCCAAATGTAAATGTACTTAACTGAGAAACAAAATTATTTGTCTAAAATTTTATAATAAAAATAAATACATTAATGTATACAAAATACCAAATAAATCACATTTTCCCTCCAATTTCTAAATAGAATTAGACATATCAAAGATGGTACTAATTAAGTGAATTCCAGAGTTACACACAAAACTCAAGAATTAATGCAGTTAAACTAGGGGATGAAAATGATATTGCCTGTATACACTATATAGTGGCCTTAGTTTAATAGATGAGGAACACAGAAACTTCTATTGCTCATTGAAAAGACTCCTCAGAGAAGTTAACTCCTAAATAAAAAGGACTGCATGTACATATCTCAAAGTTCAGAGTGCTTATACAACAGTAACATAAACATCTGTTGTTTGATTTAGATAAAATTTAGCACTCTTTAATGCTGAATATTACTGAACCCAGTAGGTGTCTTTTAATATTCATTATGGGATAAAGACATCGAGTGACAAAGCTGTAGGCCATGTGCAGAGTGTTTGTTCTTCACCATAGATGAAGCACTGGGTTCCCTTTCTCACATCAGAAAAAGAGAGTTAGCCAACATTGTCATTTAAAAAGTGTAAAGAGATTTTAATTGTCAGGTTAGGGTCATCATGTAAATAAATAATAAATAATAGATCAGCATACTAATTGAAAAATGCCAATGCAAAATAATCATGTTTGGAAATAGTGCTGAATTTTCTGAGGATCTTCTTTGTTAGTTATTAAATGACTGAGTTAAATTTCCAGTATCTAGCCAGGCGGTGGTGGTGCATGTCTTTAATTCAGCACTTGGGAGGCAGAGGCAGGCGGATTTCTGAGTTCGAGGCCAGCCTGGTCTACAGAGTGAGTTCCAGGACAGCCGGGGTTACACAGAGAAACCCTATCTCGAAAAATGAAAACAAAAAGCAAAACAAAACAAAAAAAATTCCAGTATCTAAACTGTTAAGAATCTCACTTAACTTTAAGCAACTTTCATCATTTCCAACTTACTTTCCTAAATTATTAAGAAACATGAATTGTACAATAAATAATTATGTAACAGTTTGTAGAGTGCAGATATTTGAAGAAAAGAGAGTGCATTCTTTAAAAAGTATAGCCTCAATGTCAAGAATTGTAGATTGAATGAGATGTATTGGGGAAACATACAAGAGACCTACAGAATTCCAAAGAGATTGGACCAGAAAAGAAATTCCTCTTATCACATAGTGGACAAAACACCAAACACACAAAAGAAAGAAAGAAATTAAAAGCACTAAGGGAAAAAGGTCAAATAACACATAAAGGCAGACCTCTCAGAATTACACCAGAGTTCTCACAAGAAACTAATGAAAGCTAGAAGATCCTGGGCAGATGTACAGACCGTAAGAAAGCACTAAGGACAGTCCAGGCTACTATACTTAGTAAAACTCTCAATTACCATAGATAGATGGAGAAACCAAGATATTACATGACAAAAAACAAATTTACACAGTATCATTCGATAAAACCAACCCTACAAAGGATAATATAATAGATGGAAAACACCAACACAAGGAAACACCAACACCCTAGAAAAAGCAAGAAAGTAATCTTTCTTTCAACAAATACAAAAGAAGATAGCTACAAAAATATAAAAATAACATCAAAAATAACAGGAAGCAGCAATCACTATTCCTTAATATTTCTTAACATCAGTGGACTCAATTTCACAATAAAAAGACATAGACTAACCAATTGGATACATAAACAGGACCCAGCATTTGCTGCAAACAGGAAACCCACCTCAGCGTCAAAGACAGACACTACCTCAGAGTAAAGGACTGGCAAACAGTTTTCCAAGCAAATGGTCACAAGAAACAAGCTGGAGCAGCAGCCATTCTAACATCAAATAAAATCAACTTTCAACCAAAAGCTATCAAAAAGGATAAGGAAGGACACTTCATACTCATCAAAGGAAAAATCTACCAAGAACTCGCCTTTTTTTTTTTTGAGGGTATCATACATATTCCATGTCAGAGTTTATTTTTTCTTAATTTTTTATTATTTAAATACATTTTATACATCAAACATATTAATAATATTGAGTATTTTGAGAATCAAATAATACATAAAAAATTTGTTCGACTTTTATAGTAATATACTTTCATATCCTAAAAATATCATTAATGAACACTTAATACTATCCATATTGAGGATTCTATATCAAATGTTGAATACTAAATTGTTTCAAAACATATAAAATGTTATTTTGGAATTAAGCATAGTAAAAGAGCATAAAATATTAATAATAAATCAATAAGAAATATATTCAAAAGCCCTTATATGATACCAATGATATAATGAGAGAGTATTTAAAATGCATTGTATATATTGTACATTGTCTAGCTATAAGTTTACTTTAAGGAGATTTTCAGTGTTTCTAGAAGAGAAATTGTTTTATCAGTAAGTATATTTTAAAAATTTCAAAATAGCAAGAACACTTTGAAGTTAAACATTAAGAAAATGCTAATTTCAAGCACAGAAAAAATTATCTATAATATATCCATGATGATTTTAGAACATGATTTTAATATTTTCAACAATTAATATTCACCAAACAAAATAATTATTTTAAGCTATATTTCATTGTTCTGTCTCCCTTTTTATTTCTGATTTTATTAATTTGGATACTGTCTTTGTACCCTCAGGTTAGTCTGGCTAAGATTTTATCTACCTTCTTCATTTTCTCAAAGAACCAACTCCTGGCTTTGTTGATTCTTTTTGTTTCTTTTTGGTTGATTTCATCCCTGATTTTGTTTATTTATTCTTGTGTACTTGTCTTGGGTGTATTTGCTTCTTTTTGTTCTAGAGCTGTGCTGACAAGCTGCTAGCGTAAGCTCTGTCCTGTTTGTTTTTGGAGGTACTTAGAGCTATGAGTTTTCCTCTTCCTACTGTTTTCACTGTGTCCAATAAGTTTTGGTATGATGCTTCTTTGTTTTCATTAAATTCTAAAAGGCCTTTAATATTTTTCTTTATTTCTTCCTTGACCAAGTTATCATTGAGTAGAGTATTGTTCAGCTTCCGTGTGTACGTGTTTTCTGTTGTTTTTGTTGCTATTGAAGACCATCCTTAGTTCATGATGATCTGATAGACTGCATGAGATTATTTCAATCATCTTGTATCTGTTGAGGCCTATTTTGTGAAAAATTATATGGTCAATTTTGGAGAAGGTACTGTGAAGTGCTGAGAAAAAGGTATATTCTTTTGCTTTAGGGTGAAACTATAGAACTATAAATATCTGCTAGTTCCTCTTGCTTCAGAACTTCTGTTGGTTTCACTGTGTCTCTGTTTAGTTTGTGTTTCCATGATCTGTCCATTATTGAGAGTTGGATGTTGAAGTCTTCTACTATTATTGTATGGGGTGTGATTCATGCTTTGAGTTTTAGTAAATATTCTTTTATGAATGTGGGCGCCCTTTCATTTGGAGCACAGATGTTCAGAATTGAGAGTTCATCTTGGTAGATTTTTCCTTTGACCAGTATGAAGTGTCCTTCCTTATCTTTTTTGATAACTTTTGGTTGAAAGTTGATTTCATTTGACATTACAATGACTACTCCAGCTTGCTATTTGGGACTGTTTGCTTGGAAAATTTTGATTTAACTCTGAGGTAGTGTCTGTCTTTGTCACTGAGGTACATTTCTTGTATGCAGCAAAATTCTGGGTCCTGTTTACCTATCCAGTCTGTTAGTCTATGTCTTTTTATTGGAGGAACTGAGTCCATTGATGTTAAGAGATATTAATGAAAAGTGATTGTTACTTCCTGATATTTTGTTGTTAGAGATAGAATTACTTTTGTGTGGCAATCTTCTTTTGGGTTTGTTAAAAGGTTACTTTCTTGCATTTTCGAGGGTGCAATTTCCCTTTTTCTGTTGGTGTTTTCTATCTATTATCCTTTGTAGAGCTGGATTTGTGGAAAGATATTGTATAAATTTGTTTTGTCATGTAATATCTTGGTTTCTCCATCTATCTATGGTAATTGAAAGTTTTGCTGGGTATAGTACCCTGGGCTGTCATTTTTGTTCTCTTGGGGTCTGTATGACATCTGCCCAGGATCTTCTAGCTTTCATAGTCTCTTGTGAGAACTCTGGTGTAATTCTGAGAAGTCTGCTGTAGGGCTCTGGGTGGTGGAGAAATAAAGGAGTGGGAGAGACCGGAGTCCCGCCAGAGCTGGGAAACTGCTATGCATGCTGTCCTCATAGTTAGGTGGCCGTCTGGATGTGGGAAGCCATGAGATCCCTATCTGCAGGTGCAGGTGCGGGAGGGAGCAGTCCAGGGCCCTGAGCCTCAAGGAGGCCAAGGACAACAGGTTCTAGCCCTTGAGCATCACAGGACATTACTGGACACCACAAAAGAGCTGAGAATAGGTCGGGGCCCTGAGGTGGCAGTGGCTCCAGGCAGAAAGGAAAAAAGAGGGGTAGAGAGAAAAGGTCCTGGGTGGTTCTCCTTCGATGCTAAAGTCCTTGGTCTGGTCTGATAGCTGGAAATGCTGGGAGGCTTTCCTGGGGGAGATTAGACACAGCTCTTCCTGTGTTCTAGCATAGCAGCAAGTCTAGATGAAAGGAGGCAGTCCACGATCTTTGGCTTTATTGTAGAAAACAGAGAGAAAGGGAGGGAAGGGGAGGGAGAGAGAGAGAGAGAGAGAGAGAGAGAGAGAGAGAGAGAGAG
>JADRCC010087722.1:0-7500 GCA_019843855.1 Hylomyscus alleni
TTTTTTTTTTTTTTTCGGTTTTTTTTTTTTTAATTTTGCTTTATTTTATTTTTTTAAATGAACAAATAAAAACAACTAGAACAAACCCCTGTTACCCCCCCTCCCCATGTCTGCCACCCCACCCTCTCCCACTTATTGGCCCTGTCATTCCCCTACATTGGGGCACAGAACCTTCACAGGGCCAAGGGCCTCTCCTCTCCTTGATGACTGACTATGCAATCCTCTACTATACACATGCTGCCAGCACATTCAGTCCTACCATGTATAGTCCTTGGTTGGTGGTTGAATCCCTGGGAGCTCTGAGGGCATATTGTTGAGGCTGAAATCGAAGCTCATAGTTAAAAGGAGTGATGAAATATCACACCAGAAACTAAAGTTTTATCACTGGGGCACAATCTCTATAAATTTGAACCAGAGGTAATTCTAATGATACTAATACATTCATATAACATTTATGATAGACACATGTATAGCAATGTTTCAAGAGTATTAAAATGTAGGGGAAAATAATAAAAAATGATTAAGAAAATGTATGATTGGCAGAACCTAAGCTAATGGGAATATAAGAGGAGTACGCATTTCAGTAAAATGCATCATCTTCACAAGCTGTCCATACCTTTAAAGCTGTTCTGACGGAAGAGAGTTAATATCTCCAGTTTAATAGAACACAAAACAAGGGGTCAGTTAAGGAGGTCTGTCAGGGATAATAATGCAGATGATGACTGGAAAGTATGAAAAGAAAAACTGAAGAATAAACTCCAGGAGTTTCCTTATGGTCAGGCCTTTGTCAGGCACCAGGGAATTGATGGAAAACCAGCAGTTTGGGAACTGCTTACGAAGTTAACCAAGACCTGCAACGTCCCTTCTATGTCCACTACAGACCACTGCAGGCTGGGCTGACTTTCTTTAGACAGTCGCCTTCTACCTTACAGTCAATTGTAGCCGAGAGGAGCTGATAATCAAGGCCTGTAACAGTAAATGAGTGAGGAACACCTAGCCTCAATCACTGACAGACAGGGGACTCCATTCAATTTTGACATTAGAGGATACAGATGACTAACAAATGATTTATAAATAATTGCAGAATCCCCACAGAAGCTTCAATTTCCTTGACAAAAGCCACCATTTATATAGGTGATTATTTCAACTCTCTAGAATGCATGTGTTAGTAAAGTTAATAGTAAAGTTGTGTTGCCCTTGTAAAGTTGTGTTGCCCTTGTAAAGTTGTGTTGCCCTTGTGATTAGGGAAGCTCCCCCTTAAATAGTTTTTGAGAGCTAAGCAAAATAAGCTGCCTGCTTTGTACTAATATAATTCTAGAGCATGTTGACTCAGAGTCATTCATAACAATATTAAGAACCCTCCTCATTAGCTCTTGATAGTTAAATTTCTGTTCTATGCCTCAGAAAAGCCTCTGTCATAATTTTATTGAGCAAAACTCAGAAGGCTGGGACAAAAGTCTTCTAAGCTCCCTGATGAGTTTATAGAGACATTACGGGAGATGGATGTCCCCAAGGCTTGTCATTTTCATTCTAACTGATTCTGCCTTCCATTACTATTTTTCAGGGTGTCTCTTAGACATGGGGACTCTGCTTGATAAGCTTTCCATGCGTTCTCTCTATGAATAGCCACTTGTCAGCTTTCATGTGTACACACTTCGCTTTTCTCCTTTTCTTTCTCTATTTTATAATTGGAGATTTTTTTTTTCTGTGTAGTGTGCTGCTTTAAAAAAAGATAAACTGTTGTTTTCAATATATCTCAGCAGTAGAGAGCCTGATGAGCAGGCACAGGGTCTTGTATTCAATTCTGAGTGCCAAAAATTACACTGTATGAGTGAATGGTATTGTGTACATTTAAGGTATACAATACAATATTAGGTACCATAGAGAATAAGTGGCCATGACAGTGAGGGGTTGATGTATTTGTCATGTACGCATCTTTCTCTCTCATTCTTCTTATTAAAATTTCTTACATTCATTTTATATTTTAAATTAAATTATATTATGCACACAAAAGGCAAATAACAAGATGTCATGGGCTACTTAGAGGACACAAGTTGCTATAATGAGCTTGCATTAAATATAATTAAAATTGCAGGCCCACACATTTTATTGACAGGACCAGTTATTTCATGATTCATAAAATTCAGGGTAAGCACTAACCAAAGAGTACACATGGTGGGACACATGGCTTCAGTTGCACATGTAGCAGAGGATGGCCTAGTCAGTCATCAATGGGAGGAGAGGCTGTTGGTCCTGCGAAGATTCTATGCTCCAGTGTAGGGGAATGCCAGGGCCAGGAAGTGGGAGAGGGTGGGGTGGTGAGCAGGGGAAGGGGGAGGGAATAGGGAAAGGGGGGATTATTTGAAATGTAAGTTAAGAAAATATCTAATAAATAAATAAATAAATAAATAATTTCAGGGTAAGAATGAGTAGAAAGAAACAACACATCTGCAACTTAACATTTCTTATTTTCCCACCCAGAGTGGTAGTAGTCTGTGAAAACATTTTCAGCACTTTTATGAATCTCTCAGTACGTTTGAGCTGCTCTGAATTTATTTCTGCACCAGGTCTTTTTCTCAAACACTGCTGTTTGTGGCAAGCTTGTGGTCATTTTCTAGTTACTGACCTCAAGGTAAGTTTTCTTCCTTTGGAGATGTCACAGAACTTGATTCCTGACTCCCCAGACTACCTGTCTATTGGAAGTAAATAAAGTATAGAGATGACCACATGAACATACACACATATACATGCACACACTTTCACATAAACTCACACGTGCCACAGAGCAAGAATCCTTAGAGAGAAGACAGAGATGTGGATCAGTGAGGAAGAGAATGAAAAGAGATTCCTAAAAGACATACTGAATTCATGACATCAGCCTACCTCTGGTAAAAGTCTATGTGACAGAAGCCTTACCCTGTTCCTCCCAGTATACAGTATGGCAAGGTGTCCTCAGCAAAGTCCACACATGCATCTGCCCAGCACCGGCATTGGGTCTTACTGTTCGTGGAAAGCAGGATAAGAAGCCTGTCAGGGGACAGACATTTCAGGCTCCATTCAGCATGCACTTCAAGTCATTTTGGGCTCCTGAAATGGCTGTCTCCTGAGAGGCCCTGCCAGAGCCTTACAAACACAGAGGCAGATGCTCGAAGCCAACCATTGGATTGAGCACGGGGTCCCCAATAGAGGAGTTATAGAAAAGACTGAAGGAGTTGAAGGGATTTGCAGCCCCATAGGAAGAACAACAATATCAACCAACCAGACCCCACCAGAGATCCCAAGGACTAAATCACCAATCAAAGAGTACACATGGAGGGACCCATGGCTCCAGCCTCATATGTAGCAGAGGATGGCCTTGTCAGGCATCAATGAGAGGAGAGGTTCTCTGTCCTCTGAAGGCTTGATAGATGCCCCAGTGTAGGGGAATCGAGGGCGGGGAGGTGGGAGTGGGTGGGTGAGTGGAGGAGCACACCCTCATAGAAGCAGGGGGAGGGAGGATGTGATAAGGGGTTTCTGGGAGGGGGAAAACCTGGGAAAGGGGATAACATTTGAAATCTAAATAAAGAAAATATCCAATTAAAAAAAAAAGAAGCCTGGGGGGGAAACAAGGCTCTTTTCATGGTAGAATTTAGGTGACCCCATGCTAGCTGAGAGAGCACAGAACGCAGTATGTTTCTCTGGAATGTGGGCTCCAGCTAACATCTATGAAAAAAAGAGTAAAACTGATTTGTGGAGATTTTAGCAAGAATCAATCATTTCGATTGTAATAAAATAACATTGGCAACTGTGGAGCCTTGATGTTGGGTCTGTTATCTGATTCATTAATCCTCCCTTCATGGTCACAGAGTAGCTGTCCTGACACTAGAGCACACCTCCTCATCAGAGAAGCAAGAACAGTAGAAGAAAGGAGAAGCAAGCAGGTGTCTGTCTAGATCTCCTTACCCTTTATGGTCCTCCTCAGGTCTGAAGGAAGCTAGGAAATGAGTATTTCTTCAAAACATTAAGGATAACTAAACAGAAAGAAAAAAAATGATATTAGGACAAAGTAAGATGTCACTATCAAATGAACCCATTAACACTTGAAAACAATAACCTGAGAAACAGCATCAAATCATCCTTCCAAATTCTATGTTCACCAACTGCTTAGAAACTGGGGACCCCTTCCTCACTTGGGCATGTCTGGGATTTGGGGCATGCAATTTTCCGTGTAGATGGTATTAAGTGTTTAGGCGGTTCGGTCACCTTGCTTGCTCTAAGATAGCTAGTGGAGAAATTGTACATGTGTGTTCAGAATCCAAATGCTAAGTTTCAGATGAGAGAAAAAAATGAGTGAAAACAATAAACTTCCCTTTAAATCAGTATGTTCACTCTCACTACATTCTCTTCGGCATTCACGGCATCACCGTCCCACCAAACATCAGCTCAGGTGGTTGGCTTGTTGTTTGCCTCCTGTGACTCCAAACGATTCCTGCGTTCCTGAATGTCTGTCTAAAATCACTGTTTGCCCGCTAGCCTAGATTCATCCTCTGGTTCTGACTCTACCCATCCAGATTTTGATGTTTCTCACAGCACGCACGTTTGCTTCTCTAGTCACTCATCCCTTTCTCTCAAGGACAGAGCATCCCCTTCAGCTGCTGCTGAGTTCCTCTGAAACCACACAATACGCTTCTGTGTGATGATCGTGGACAGATGTACTTTTGCAATGGGTCCTATTCTGCTTGCTTATTTATTATGTATTCCTCCGACTTCAGTCTTTAGTCTGGAACAAAATCAATTGGGGCAACCATTTCTTCTCATTTATACCAAGACAGATTTTCATCAGTTTAAAATGATTTTTTTTTTAACTAAGCTCTTAGGTCCTTGTCTGAAAAATCATAGAATATATGAGGCAAGGTTTAAAAGGCACAACTTTGTTATTTAAGAGGAAACCCAAGAACAAGGAAGCCACAGCATTCAGCAGCAGTTCGCCTTCTTGCTACAGCTTTCATGGTGTTAATGCTTTCCAATTACCTCTCTTCCTTTGAATGGCTACTTTATGTACTGAGTTCATTGAACCCAGAAGAGCGTTTAAGATGCATCGTGTCTCATGTGACAGATGAGGAAATACAAGCCACAGAAGCAGAATAACACCCTAGGGTTGGTTCACAGACAGTGAATAGCAGAGAATGGATTGGGAACTAGGATCCTCATTCCTAACCCAGAGCTTTTTTCCCAGTCACCTACAATGCGAGGATGCCTCCCAAGCACCTGCAGAGCCAAGGCAAAGGCGGATATGGCGATAGCTTATACCACAGACAGTCATAGAGGCAGAAATAGATGTTTTGTAAGGCTAAATCAAAAACTACAGATTAAACCAAGGATGCTGGCACATACTATAATGCCAGCACTCAGAAGGCTGAAGCAGGTAGAATACAATGACTTTAAGGTCAGGTGGGTTAATAAATAAATAAATAGTGAGGTCAAGATCAGCTAGCACTACATAGGCAGATCCAGTCTCAAAAACCAAGATGGGGAAAAATCTCAAACTCCCCAAAGCAAAACCCTACAGATTAGATGTCAGACAAAAATGGGGAAACTAATATGGACCTGCTACCTTGGCATACTGACAAGTTTATTCTCCACACTTACTGGACCACATTGGATGCATCATGCAGAGCAAAGCTTGGGAGTTCCAAGAGAGACAAAAGTGATGGCTTCCAAGCATAGCCCTCCCAGGGCATCTCAGTAAAATTCTGCCTGGTAGTGATTAGTTGTAAGGAACATTGCGTTTTTATGCATTAATTAGTTGTAAGTAGGCTGATCAATTGACTTAAGGGGAATTTCAGTTAGAGAGTGGAGAAGGGTGGAGTCATGGGAAGGAAAACATTTTCCTTGCTGTGAGTTGGGTTGAAACACATATTTCAAAGATTTATCCCAGCAACATCACTCAGGTCCCACTTTGTAAAGAAGAACCTATGTTAACAGCCAGACCTTAGGCTTCTGCTTTCTTCAGGATCTGGCCATATAGGCATCATATTTAGTAACTATCTACCATATGAAAAACAGATTCATTAATGCTCATATTCACAACAAGAATACGGCTTTTCTTTGTCCTAGAGGCTTAGAAGACATGCCATCAAATTATTTCCAAGTGTCTGTTTTAGCATTTGTCTTTTGAAAGAGGTTACAAAGTTTGTGTTCAGAGAGAACAATTCCAGCGCCTTCTACTAGAAAAGCAGTTAATCTTATCTTCTTGGATTTTTTTAAATCAACAAACAAAACACTTCAAGGAGAACTGGCCATGAAGGAATGGGGTGAACTAGGGTTAAAACACTTCAGAGGGGCTGTACTAATTTGAACCATGCAAGACTTTTCATAAAATCTACTTACAAATAAGGACAGCATTTCAAGGAGCTGAGCAGTTGTGGTTGTGACATTAATGCATCCTAAGTGTTAAATTGTCCTTTTGAATATGTGCCATGTTTGTTATGTGTAAGACTTATTTTCATCTCTCACCTCCCTGTTCCCAAACCTGCCTTTTAGGTTTCAATGAAACAGACTAAGGATCAAAAGACTTTGTTAGTGTGAAACACCTACAAATGCTGGTGTTGGTGATATGGAGGGTGTATCCACACATGACAGACGTCCTCTGAGCTAACTCAATCCTTGCTCCATTCTAAGATTCCTATGGAATTTGATTTTTTTATGATTTTTTTTTTATTTTTGAGAATTTCATACATTGTATTTTCATTATATTCTTTTTTTTCTCCTCCAACTCCTCCCAGGTTCCTCACACCAACTTCATATTCTTTCTCTCTCTTAAAATAAACAAACACCCCACGGAATCAGATTTGTGTTGGCCAACTACTCCTGAGCATGGGGCCTGCTTGGAATGTGGTTGATAAACCTACTGCCAGTCCATCGAAGAAAACCGATGCTGCCTCTCCCAGCAGCTATAGCAGCAGTAGTTCCTGGACAAGCACTGGAACACTGTGCCTGGTTCCCCTTCTCAATGCCGGGATTTGGTCTTGCTTGATCTTATTTTAGTCTTGTGCAGTCTCTGAGTTCACATGTGAATCATCTAGAAAACAGTTTCCTTGCTGACGTCTGCCAACTCTGGCTCCTAAAATCTTTTCTCCTCTTTTGCGCGGATCCCTGAGCCTTGAGGGGAGAAGTTTGATACACATATCCTATGTAGGACTGCTCCAAAACCTCAAACTCTTTGTGTATATTCTGCTATAGATCTCTGTGTTATAGCATCTTTTACAGGGAGATGCCTCTCTAATGAGGGCTCAGGGATTTGATTGATCTGTGGGTACAGTGCTGTTATTAGGAGTTATTGTTTTCCCATAGGCCCATGACCTATCTAGTCTCAGGTTCCTGACTTCATTAGTGTCAGGTATGGGTTTCATCTCAAGGAGCCAGTTCCAAAGACAATTGAAACATGAGTAGCATGCTCAGCACCTTCCTGCATGATGAGCACTAGTCATTGGGGGCAAAGCATCCTCTTGACTATCAACT
>JADRCC010087733.1:0-14765 GCA_019843855.1 Hylomyscus alleni
GGGGGGCTGAGATATCAAACCCTTCTCAGCCGGCTTTGAATTCGGGTGCCTTTATTTTCTTTGAAGGTGAGTCACAAAAGGAGGGGAGAGACGAACAGACAATTGTTACAATTGAAGAGGGGAAGAGAAACAGCCGTTGTCCTGAGTGAATGCTAATCATCTCTAAGTTTTAAGTCTAAATAAGTCCATGCCAGTAACACGGAGAAAAATCCTAAGAGCTCTGGTCTTAAAGCCCTGAAGTAAAACTGTCTTTTGAAAATTGCTTAGCCTAACCTAAACTATCCTAGCCTCCCAGCCTCCCAGCCTAGCTTCCCAGCCTCCCACCCAAGGTAGAGACTACCACCCAAATGGCAAAATTGCCATACCGTGCTTCAGAACCGGCTCTATTTATAATGCTGTTATAATGTATTCAACTATCAGGGGGCTAAGACATTTCTTATTGGCTGGTACCAAGTGCTTGTCAGTTGAACAGCCGTTTGAGTACTTCAAGAGCTTTTTCTTAAAGGGAAAGCTCCCTACAATCAAATTAATAGTAAATGGTCTGATCATTTAATGAATGACCTTTCAAGAGGGAACCAATTAGCTGTTTTCTAAGATTAGCAATCCTCTCTTTCTTCCTCTCCCTCCTTCCTCCATCCCTCACTCTCTCTTTCCCTCCCTCCTTCCTGAGTCACTGGTCACTACTATTCTACCCTTCAATTCTGTGAACTGAAGTATTTTCAATTCCTCACGTAAATGGAATTGTGTGGTGTTTGTCACCCTGAAAGGGGTTATTTTGCTTAGCATAGCAACTTCAACACTTCGCGTTGTTGCACACTGAAGAATTTTCTTATTTTTCAAGGAAGATGATTTCCCCATGTGCATGTGCTACACTGTTTTAACCCAGTAGTCTTTTGTCAGACATAAAGGTTGTTTCTACATCTTGGACACTGTGATAATGGCAACTGTGGCCACTGGCATGCCGTTATGCCTTTGAGATCCTGGTCTGATTTCAGCTGTTTGAAGGACTAACCCAGGAGTGGAGTAGCTAGACTGATCATGTGGCGGTCGCAATGCAGGGGTTAGGATTTCTCCAAGGCCATCTTTCCTTAGGTTGCTGGTCATCTTCAGTGTAACACAGCTAACTATACTTATTTATGAGTGTGTCATGATGGATACTTCTTTATCATGGCATGCTTTCCATCCTAGAGATTGTCCAATGTCAATAAATAAGAAATAAATAAAGAGAATAAATCTCTGCTTAATTCCTTAAGCTCTAAGGGCCAGCTCAAAAGCTCAAGCCCTATCTTTTAAAAATTCATTTATTTATTCACTTTCTATCCCGATTGTGCCCCCCTTTACAGTCCTACTCTTACAAATACCTCTCCCCATTACTCCCTTCTCTGAGGAGAAGGGGAAGCCCTCCTTGGGTATCACCCCACCTGGGGACATCCAGTTGCAGTAGGACTAAAGGAGTCCTCTCCCACTGAGGCCCAACCTGGCAGTCCAGTGAGGGGGATGGGATTCAGTGGCGGGCAACAGAGTCAGAGACAGGCTCTGCTCCAATTGCTAGGGGACTCACATGGAGACTAAGCTGCACATCTGCTACAAATGTGTAGGGGGCCTGGGTCCAGCCCCTGCACACTCTTTGGTTGGTGATTCAATCACTGTGAGCCCCCATGAACCCAGGTTAGTAGACTGTATAGGTCAACCTCTGTGAGCCCCCCTTGGCCCAGATTAGTTGACTGTGTAGGTCAATCTCTGTGAGTTGTCTTGGGCCCAGGTGAGTTGACTGTGTAGGTCTTCTTGTGGTGTCCCTGAGCTCCCCAGCTTACTGTATCACTTCTATTCCCCACTCCATCACAAGTCTCCCCGAGCTCAGTCTAATGTTTGGTTGTGGGTCTCTGCATCTGTTTTCATCTACTGCTGGATGAAGCCTGTCAGGTGACAGTTATGCTAGGCTCCTGTCTGCAGGCATAGCAGAGTATCATTAATAGTGTCAGGAATTGGCTGCTCTCTTACATGGGATGTGTCTCAAATTGAGCTAGTCATTGGTTGGATGTTCCCTCAATCTTTGCTCCATCTTTATCCCTGTGCATCTTACAGGCAGAACAAATTTTGGGTTGAAGGTTTTGTGGGTGGGTTGATGTCCCCTTCCCTCCACTGGAAGTCCCACCTTGTTACAGGAGGTGGCCACTTCAATCTCCATATCCCCCAATAGTAGGAGTCTCAGCGAGGGTCACCCCTATAGACTCTCCTGTCCCAGGTCTCCTGCTACTTCTACAGATGTTCTCTATTGATTGGTGTTCTCACTTCCAGCCCTCTCCCATATATCCTTTCCTCACACCTGATCCCCATCCCCGTTCCTCTCCTCACCCCACTCCCATCTAGTTCTCTCCCTCCAAGGAGGGTCCAAGGGAGGATTTGTGAATCTCACTCAGAATGGGAAACAATAAAAAGCCCTATCTTACATATTTCTACAGGTTAAACTAGTCACACTATTGCTATGATAACAAACATCTCTTAACTCAAAGTAGGGGTTCTTTGTTAAGCCCCTCTCACATTTCCAAGATGTGTGAGCAGAAATGGCTTCCTCATCAGTCATTCATCTAGTAGGACCAGTGGGGCCTTTTACTCTTCCAGTGCAAAGGGAAAAAAATTAAATAGTATATTTAGTGCCAGTCAACAAATACTTGACACATTTGTTAAAATTTGTAAAAGTTTGTGGGGCAGTGAACTCTGCACAGACAGCCTGGTCCCTAGTCGAGCCCAGGCCTGGAACCCCAGTTTCCGTAATGGATGGAAGGTGTTCGGCCACGCCTCCTGGGCTCCCCTGCTCCTGTTGCAGCTACTGCCTCCCATTCCCCCCACTCCCCGACCCCAGAGAGGAGTGTGACCATCAGTCACCTAGGCAATGCCCCAAGCTCCTGGTATTCTGTCTGGACTCCACCCCCACAGTTACTTGGCAACAACCAGGATGACCCAGCCCACTCTCAAAGGAGCTGCTTGCCTCTTCCTCCACTGTCTTACCTCTTACTCTCTTACCTCTTACACTTTGGCTCTTACTCTTGTCTCTTGCTCTCCTTCTCTCCCTCCCTTTCCCCTCTCTCCACGTGGCCATGACTGGTATCTAATTCTCTACTCTTTTCCCTCTCTCTGCCTTTCTACAATAAACGCCTTAAAACCGTGGACCATCTTTGCTCATTGGAACCGGCTGCGTTGATTAGAGCAGGTCTCCCTCTAAAGAGCTGCTCTCCTAACCTCCGGCCAGGAAGCCTCTCTGAGCTCTAGCCATGGCTTCCAGCCAAACCAAGCAGCCCACCCAGCTAGCTGCCTGAGCAAACCAAGCCCTCTCAACCCTGCGCTAACCTGCCAGAGCCCTGTCCATGCCCCTTTTTCTTTGCCCTCCTTGGCACCCCCTGCCACCCCCCAAGAGTCCTCCTGAGGGTCCCCACCCGTTCTCAGCTCTTCTGCAACATACAGGCATCTGGGGTGTCCGAGAGTGAGAACTTGTCATCTCTGGCCTCTGTGTGGCCCAGGGACCCCAGAACCGGCTCTTCCACGGTACCCAGCAGTGTCTGTGGTGCCCAAGAGTCTGAGCCAGACCAGCAGGTCCGTGGGGACTCCAGACTGAGCCTTTTCCCACCCCAGAGCAGGATCTGAGGCTTCTCAAAGTCCAACGCCTACTTGGCCATGCGGTTGGATATGTGTAGTCAAACTCCCCGTGTCCACATCGCCCAGCGGCTGTGGGACCCCATTTTTGTCCCACAAAAGTTCACTTTATTCTTTCAGGAAGATATTGTTCAAGTATTACGTTTATACTACAACAACAACAACAACAACAACAACAACAACAACAACAGAAAAACAGTCTTTATAGCCCAGGGAGGAGCAATTTCCCTTCTCTCTACACTTCCCTTCAGTGAATTTCACCCTTGGCTCCTAGATGCCGAAACCAGGAGACGGCACTGCAGCGCTGGAGGCATGCTGGCACCCGGATTGGTTCTTTGAGTGTGAGAAAATTCGGCACTCTCAAGAGTAGCATTTAGCTCACAAACGTGGAGAAGCAAGGTCGGCCAGCGTCTCATTCTCTTATATAGATGAATCTCCAACAGATTTAAAGATGGGATGTAATTTTCAGGAATTATTCTTGCAAGTTTCTTTTTTAAAGAGCTTCTTTGACACCCACTTAATTTCCATATTTCCTTTTATGTTAATTTTATTCCACTTGAATACATGAAAAGTGTGTATCAATCTATGTTAAGCATTAAGGCCAAGATGGGTAAATTATAATAAAATCTGATGTTTGATTAGAACCTTGAATGATGAATGTCTGCCTTACACACCAACAAGGGCCAGGACTGTACCCTGATATACAATTAGTCGGAAATAAAGACTGAATAATTGTTTAAAGTACTGGGGTGGTAAAACCTCCTACTCTTTGCCTGGTTAATCGTGACTATGGGAAAAGGCAAACTGTATCCTCCCAGACTTTCTAAATTCTAAACATAAACTCATATTTTATATGAAATATCTTGATTTGAAAATTTAAAATATTTTCAAAAGTTCTAAAAAACTGCCCAGAGTTGGATAGGGTAGTGTATGCCTTTAATCTTAGTACTTAGGAGTCAGAAGGAAGTGGATCTTGGTGAGTTCAAGAGTAGCCAGGGCTACATAGTAAGACTCTATCTCAAACAAATCAAATCAAAACAAAACAAAACAACAACAACAAAACCCAACAAAATAGTCCAGGCTAACCAAACACCATTGAACTACTAGTTTATGACCTTCCATTAGATAATTTGTAGACATTTTATATCTTTTACTTTATTGAATCTTATTAAGAATCAATGAAGTCGTTTGGTTATTGGTATTTTAAAATTGTGGCGATGAGACCAAGAGTAAGCAAGTCATTTATGTGGGGACACAAAGCTAGTATGTGGTTCAGGCAGAATAATTTATATCAAATGTTCTTATTTGTTTTTTTTAAAGATTTATTTATTTTATGTATACAAGTACACTGCAGCTGACACACCCGAAGAGGGTATCAGATCCCATTACAGATGGTTGGGAGCCACCATGTGGTTATTGGGAACTGAACTCAGGATCTCTGGAAGAGCAGTCAGTGCTCTTAGCTGCTGAGCCATCTCTCCAGCCCCAAATATTCTTATTTTTAAAATATTTTTTTAGAAGGTGCTTCATGAATATTAGAGCAGGCGCCTCTTTCAGGCCTGAGCTTCTGCTGTCTCCCTGTAACTTTGAGTTTGACCTCTGTGACTTCAGTTTGTCACCTGCCAAGTGGGGGCACTACCAGACCTCCTGGCTTCAATAGCCAGATCCAACTTTGAAGCACTATCCATATGGCATCTAGCAACAATGATGTCAGATATTAGTCAGCGCACAGCAGCCTTGTTACCAACTCCGTTTTTTGGTATTTTCTCCACACTGTCTGAAAAGATCAAACATGTGGGGCCAGAGAGATGACTCAGCAGTTAAGAGTTGTTTGAGATGACTGGCGTCTGGATTCCAACACTCAGGTTGAACAGCTCATAATGTCCTGTATCTCTGGCTCCTGAGGATCCGGTTCTCTCCTCTGGTTTCTTTGGGCACCTGCACACACGCACACAGACATGTGCAGTGCACATAAATACTCAATGTTGATGACTTAATAATGTTGATGACTTAACTGGTGTCCACCTTTACTTTAAACTACAAACTGTTTTACCTTTTTCTTGATATATACTTTTGGTACTGCTTAACTATAAGCTGAAGTACAGCTCTTGCCTGCATTTTTCCTTTGATTAGAAACTCTAATTTGACTTGCAGTGTGTTTTTCTGCTCTTGAATGAGAGAGTGCTATTAAATATTTAGCTTCAAGTATTGACTCTTTTCAGTGTTCTGAAGTGTAAACCACCTTCTCTTGCCTCATGCGAAGATCTCTTAAGTGGTGCTTTAGTTTTTTTAAAAGGTTAGGCGACTTGGGAGACATAGTTGTAATTCATTGCAATTAAAGAATTCCTTTATAAGAGCTAGGGGTATAACTCAGTACCAGAAAATTAGCATAGTGTGTGGTTCCTATGGGGATATGGGTTTGATTTCCACTGCTCCCCCATCCCTCCTGCCGCCGACAAATGTCTTCCCTTTGGATTACATGGCAACAAGGAATTGCCATGGAGTTTTTCTCTCATGATATTTTCTTGGCTTCCATAATACCATAGGGATTCAAAACAGGCCCATGTTGTACACAATTAAGCTTTAAAGTGATTAGAGAGATATGCATTTATCTAGAAGCCAGAGTATTGTATTCATCTTGTGTGGGTCCAGGAATATGTTTGTGTGTGCTGTCTTCTATCAGCAAACTGATGGTAGTTTCCTGGATTTAGAAAGGCCTACTCATCTACCAAAGGCACCAGCTACTCAGCAATGGTACTTGAAAAAGAATTTAGTGTAGGTACAAAGATCTTCTTGGCTTTGTGTTAATTCACTAATGTGTCAACTTTATTCATCATTCAGTACCCAGGCGGGTTCTCCTGCCTTCCTACCCTGCTGAATGAAGACTCTAAGGCTTCTCATCATCAGAACCTTATCAGCCAAGTCCTTGTGATCTCTCTCCCTCCCTCCCCCTTCCTTCTTCCCTCATCTTATTTCTCTCCTCCTCTCTCTGATAAATAGATCACTCACTGGTCACTGTTATATGATCACCTTGTTATATGATCATTCCTGTTTGGTTGAGTTGATTTCTTTCTACTTTTTTCTCCATTTGTAAGACTATTTGGATGTGATTAATCATGAAAATTAAAGGTCTAAATTTCAAGTAAATTTATTTTCTTACACAAAGTCTTTAGAACACTACTAGAGACATATGGAAAATCAAAGGCTCTAGCTATTAGACGTATTTACTCTTCTTACTTGATCCAGCAGGCTAGTTTATACCATTAAAAAAATTTCATCCAATTATATAATATTTATTTAAGTGGTACCTTCTGTGATATTACAGTACATGTAAGAGATTGAGTCCCCAGATCATAATGTGCACTATATATGACTAGCTATTTTGCTGTTATTATTATTACCAAGAAACCTTCTACTCCTGGCAGACACTTCTCTGTGCTTTTTGGTTAAGATGTGTGAAGCCTAACTGTGAACATTTGCTGACTCTAATTCCTTTGTTTATTTGCTCTTGAATTTAATCTCAGTTTACACAAATCCTGTCTGTGTAGGGCTCACCTTTCAGACTACAGTGATTTCTTTTCTGAGTTCCACAGGGATAGCATAGCCTGTCTCTAATAACTTCTTCATTTCTTGAATCTCACTGTCCTGGTCTTCCAGGGGATGGATACACACATGGGGTTTGCTATGCTTGTCCAGGATATTGATACAAAAATTGAGACAACTGCTTCAAACTTGTGTGCCTTTTAAAAATCTTCCATATTTTCTAATATTCCCATCAATGCTTAATCAGTATTTTTTTTATAAGAACAACAACAGTGGCAACCTGCTTAGAAGTTGTGTTATTAACATTAATGACAAATAGCTGCATGGTTGGTTAAAATTTAAGAATCTATCATTTAAAGATAATTCATTATTATCCGTCATAAGTCTTCAATATATGCAGCACATGTTTAAACTATGCTTAGGCATAGAGAAAGGCACCCATATTTCTGGTTCCTGTCTTTTATTTTTACACTGTTATGTGGAAAGCAGGTCAAACTAGCCTGCATATCCAAGAAGGATGAGGGACCAGGGGCACAGAAGCCCTGTCATCCTGCTTTGTTATCTTATAGGGAAGCAGGGAGGACTAAAGCCAGCCCAGTGACAAGCTGGATCCCTAGTCACATTCAGCCTGAATCAGCTAAACTCGAGAGCCAAACCTCGGGGAAGTGCAAACAGTGCTGGCTGACATGCACTGCTGAGATCTGGGGTTTGTACATGAATGTAGCTTCATGTTGTAGTCAAGAGAATTTGTCCTCTGACCATCATCTCATTAACCAGCACCCAACACCTAGCAGTTTACTTTCTGTTTATTTAAAATCTATTTTAAAATTTTAATAAGATCAAAGACTAAATCCAAGGAAAATAAAAGAGAGTAGAGGAGAAAGCTGTTGATAATTCCTCATGAAGTTCAGCTCAACTTTTATCTTCTCAAAGGGGTTTTCTTTGACTCTCCCAATTTATGGTGGGCCCCCTTTGACAGGACCTTTGATGCTAGGGTCAGTTGCCTTTCCTTTGCACTTCATTCATATTGGTGATTGGATGATGGAGATTACTTTTGAGCTATAAAAACATCACCCTCACTAGATTATGATTCCATGAGGGCGAGAGCTTGTTACACTGCTACATACACTCCGACATCAAGTCCAGTGGCTGGCAAAGCAAGGACCGTCATCGAGGTATGATGGATGTTCACCAGGTGCACTTCTCTTGCATACTGTCTGTGCCTAGGGTGTTCTGGCATCTCTATGACACACAGAGCCACGGCACCTTGGTCATTTCCAGTTTTCACTTCATCGGTTTCTCAATGACTCTGGGGCAGTGTAGGTGGGCCACATCATTTTGGTGAAAAATTGGAATGACTCAACAGAGTAAGCTTAGGAAGCATCCAGTTCCACGTTGTCAACTTCCTACTTCATCAACCTACAGAAGCTAAGATGACCGCAATGTATCTGCTCCACCGTGTGCTGTGAGGAGTAGGTGAAATAATTATGGAAAATGTTTGGAAATGTCAGGATATTAAAGTTCTAGTGTCTGTGTAATTATAAAAAATACATATAAAATAAAGTTGTCACTAATCACCAGCAGGCTAGACCACTACAGTGTTTTCTTGGAAGGGTTTAAAAGTTGCCTCCTACACTTACCAACTACAAGTCCCATGGCACTGTATTCAGGCTCCCTAACATGTGTACTTACTTACAGCCACCTCTGTACATAGGATTGTGTGATTCTAGAAAAGCAAGATGGCCTACCGTCAGTGGTCCTAACACAGTATGTGAGCTGTACCCTGAGCACCGGGATGCTGAACGGCTTTACCTTGCCGAATCCACAAATCATGTTATCACTTTCTTGACAAATTGGCTGAAAGTTAAGTGGCTCATTTTTAAAATGCAGAAATATTTTGAAAAACGTAGGCTATCGACCCTTGTCTACCCGTGAAACTGAAAGTATGCTTACATAATATATAGAAGTTCTGCTATTTACCCTTTTCTCCCCATGAAACTGAGTGTACACTTATGTCATATATAGAAGTTCTGTTATAGCAGAGTGCATTGCTTCAGGCTATTTAAACATATTTGGAACACCAAACATCATCTGAGGAAAACATTTTCCCTGGAACTCCTGACTGGTTTATAAATCTTCAAAACCACACGAAGTTTAAATTCCTCTTTGCCTCATTTTAAAACATTTAAAAAGTGTTGTGCAAAAAAAAAAAAAAAAAAAAAAAAAGGAAGAAAAAAAAAACAAACAGAAAAACCCACATGCAAATGCTTTACAGGGATCATGCTAACTACTGTGACAAAATGTAGCAATTTTCTACTTTTGCCATTTTAACTATTATTAGCTGCACAGATGTTAGCCTGAAACAGGTAGTGCATCACACATGTGCATCGATTATCCCCAACAACTCAACTTTGTCATGTGCTAAAGTGGATTAAACTGAAAATTTAAATATAGGGAATGATGCTTTAAATTGGTTAGAGACTTCGGCTTTTCTTCTGTGCTTCTTTGAGTTAGGATGCCTCTGCCTTTTATTGTTAACTGAATGAGTTGATTTTTACTTCCACAAGGAGAAGGTGCACATTAGACTACATTTTATCAGTAAGACAACATTTTCCTGGGGCAAGCCATTGCTTTCTACACTCAGTGAGATGCACCCTGAAAAAGAGGCTTCAGATGTTTGCTAGAGTATCTGGGACAAAGTGTGTGTGTGTGTGTGTGGGGGGGGGTGTGTTGTTGAATGCTAGTAATTTCCTGTAGCCCATTTTCTCTTGTTTTGATTGAGAACTGAATCTCATATACTTTTGTGTGGTAATGAACATTTAAGTCAAATTACAGCTAAAATTCACCTTCTTTCCTGGAATCATCTAAAATTGAGCCTAACTAGCATTTTGTGCTTTGTATTCATTTTATGCCAGTCAGCATGGGCTGACTTACAGATGTTCATCTAACACACTGAAGGCTTGAAGAAAGCTTTAAGATAAGATATTGCAGTTTATAAAGTTGAAAAGCACTTACAAATATATCTTTAAGAAGAATTTTCTTATGTGTATGTGGTTTTGTACGTACATATGTATGTATGTATGTATGTATGTATGTATGTATGTATGTATACTATGTATGTTCCTTGTGTCCACAAAGGCCAGAATAGGGCAGTAGATTCCCTGAAAATGGTCAGTTCCAGTGCAGGGGCTTCTAGGCCCTGTATCTGAACTTCATGGCATCTTCAGACACAGAGGACTTACCTTCCACTTCTGAGGCAACCAAAGGCGATGGCGATAGCGATAGCCAACCAAAGGCGATGGTGATGGCAATGGTGATGGCCAACCAAAGGCGATAGCGATAGCCAACCAAAGGTGATGGCGATAGCGATAGCCAACCAAAGGTGATGGCGATGGCGATAGCGATAGCCAACCAAAGGCGATAGTGATGACGATAGCCAACCAAAGGTGATGGCGATGGCGATGGCGATAGCCAACCAAAGGTGATAGTGATGACGATAGCCAACCAAAGGTGATGGTGATGGCGGTGGCGATAGCGATAGCCAACCAAACGCAATGGCTATAGCGATAGCCTGTGATGTTTTGGCAAGAGGGCTTCTCATGCTCAGTGTCGGTTTTTGTTAGGTGATCTTTGGCTCTTTGAGGGAGAAGTGTCAGCCCAGATGGTAAAATATATATTTGTGCTGACAAGTGTATTATAGGTATTTTTAGTTAATAGCGTCATCCCTTATGAGTTTTCAGACATCTTTACGGTTACTTTACTCTCTGCCATCTTTTTCTGTATTAGATGTCTCTCTCATCCCTAAATAGAACCCTTCATTTTTCCCAATCAGACTGCTGGTACTTCGATGTTTTCCTCTCTGTTAATCATCCGCCTCCAATTCTGCTTCTGTAGTTAGTTACTGGAGGATATATAAAACTGTGGAGCCTGACGCCTCAGAAGAGAGAACACATGGTGTTTGCATCTCAGGCTGCTTGCCTCATTCAGTGTGATCTTCTCTAGTTCCATCTATTTCCTTGCAAATTTCATTTTCCCTTTACAGATGAAGAGTTTGCCATAGAGCATATCTATGGCATTTTCGCTATGCATTCATGATTTGAAGTATTTGAGCTGCTTGCCCTTCTCAGCTGTTGTGGAAAGAAAAGCCATGAACATAGCTGAGCAAGCGTATCTACACTCCAGTTCCCACGCCTGAGGCTCAGGGACTGTTGTGGGAAAAGTGGAGGAAAGATTGTAGAAACCAGAAGTCAGGGAGTTTGCTGTGAGATTGTGTCTCCTAGCAACGTGAGAGCTACATCCATAGGCTCTTGCCAGCATGCCTGCCTAAGCATGAGCTGAACAAGGGCAGCAACAATAGACACGCTAATGTGGGCAGGAGAAAGCCCATGAGGCCTCAACCTTTCACAAACAGCTCTAGGCAACTGAGGATTGTTGAGAGTGGGAGGAACAGTCTCACCTAGAGGAGCACATACTGATTGGCTATCCAGTACCACATGGTCACGCCTGAAAACATACATGCAAGTAACGTGACATAGACCAAGCAGGTTTGTACTTATACATTTAGGAATCTATCTATCTATCTATCTATCTATCTATCTATCTATCTATCTATCTAATCATTTCATACCACATACACATGTAATATCAGCAATTAAAGAAGCCATGGACATAAAAGTGCCAGGAGGGGGTATATGGGAGAGTTTGAAGGGAGAAAAGTGAAGAAGAAAATGATGCAATTTTATTTTTCAAGACAGGGTTTCTCTGTATAGCCCTGGTTGTCCTGGAACTCACTCTATAGACCAGGCTGGCCTCAAACTTAGAAATCTGCCTGCCTCTGCCTCCCAAGTACTGGGATTAAAGGCATGTGCCACCAATGCCCAAAAATGATATAATTATAATCCCCCCAAATAAAAGAAATGTTTCAAGATTAAAACTAAAAATATTTTAGTGCTCAAAGTTTAATAAAATAATTGTGTCAAAAATTAAAACTAAAATGTTATTGACCAAAAAATCAGTATTGGGTAACATGGATGAGAGCTACAGTTGAAACAGTGTCCAAATGCCCAATTCTTCAATTCAGAAACACTGCACACAAGCTGGAAATGGTAAATTGAACACAATGATGAAAATTTCAAAGCGAGGATGCAATACAAATGATGATGTATGGGCAATGAGCAACAAAGAAAATAACAGACAGTCAGAGCTCGGGATGATGATTAGGAGGAAGTTGCAAAGAATAGACATCTACCCACATAAATAAAAATGAAGATCTCCCAGAGCTGAAAATTTTAATGAGAGCAGAACGCGGGTCTGTCTGACTATATTAAATCTCCCTTAAACAGAGTGTGAAGAATACACAAAATGAGACATGAGAGAGCTTTTAGTCTTGAGTCACGGCTCTGCCACTAATAGATCTGTGACCTTGTCTGATTTGCCTCCCGGTAAATTGGGAGCCATAATAACGGCCCTTCCATGGTTGTTGGGGGAACTAAGATAATATCCCTGACGCTGCTGACATGTCCAGGTGCCCAATCAATGCTGCCTTTCCAGGCTCTTCCTCAGAAACCACATTGTCTGAATGAGTAGCAATTAGAGTAACTGTCTTCAGCCTCTTTGTACAAATAATTCATACTAAAAATTGGACTCATTTAACTCTGTACTTTTTACAAGGATTTTTTTAAGGAATTGCAGCAAAATAAAGGATAACTTGGTGCCAGAAACAGAAGCTTGATTCTGTACCTGCAGAAGCACACCTACATACAGGCCTGGTGTCCCAGGTACTCTTCTTACGAGCCTGCTCCAAGGTCCCACTTCCTCTCTAAAATCTTCCCAGGTTATTAAAAATGCCAGGCCTGGCATGTATTCACCTTTAGCAGGTATCAAAGACTCGAAGTCAACAAAAATGTCATCACATTATAATATCTTGTTTTATTTACAGAATAATTTAATTGTGTGTGTGTGTGTGTGTATCTGTGTTATGTGCACATGAGTGTTCACGCAGAAGCAACAACACACTGGCAAGGATATACTTAAAAAGAGAAAAGTTTTCCTTCCCCCCTGGAGTCTTTGAAAACAAGATGACTAAACTCCTTTTAGACCATAGTGGACCTAGAATAGTTGAACTGATTTTGTTCACAGGGAGCTTCAGTAATATCTCAGAACAGAGGGTGACTCAGGCTGTACAGTTTGAAGCACAGACAGGACAAGTGATCTTTACTTGATCCATTACTGTGTTAATGGGCAGATGTTAGGGTGACACAGTCCATGAATAAGGAATGAGAAACTGGGTATGGATAATGAGCCTAAGTGTGTTTGTGACAGAGGGGACAAGGAGAAATGGGATGCATGCTTAGTCTCTGGATGTAGCTACTGAGATCTCCATCTGGAGAGGCTTCAGTTTCCCTAGGGCACAAGTCACGTCTTCCAAGTGAAGCGTCTGTTGTGTGTGCATGCTCTACCCAACACTAAAGGGCACAGCAAACACCATTGCAACCTGTAGAGCGTCTGAAAGTGAGTCACAGAAAGTCTGCAGACTGATTTTGGAACAGCAAATCTGTCCTCTGAGATAAACGTAATTATGAGAGAACAAAAATGTGGGTGTACAGAGCTTCTTGATGCGCTCAGCTACACCTGGCTTTCACTTCAGAACTGTAGTTTACCCATCCAGCAGGGGGCGTTTGTTCACGGCAGGGTCGCTTTAAAGGCACACATGACCAGTATTATGTCCTTTAGAACCACGGCACTTTCAAATGGCAGTTTATCCATATTTGGTCTACATTTCTGTTTTTCATCTAAAGGCTCTCCAAATTGTTTCTTTATCATCTACCTGTTTGTCAATTTATCAATTATTGGTTTATCTATAGATTTATCATAGATCTGTATTGATCTTTCTGTCTCTGTCGTCTGTATCAGAGCTTGTAAAATTGTGGATCATGACCCCCATCTGAGGTCATATAACTGAACGAGGGTGCTGTGAGTAGAAACGGCAATAGTAAAATGTTTCCAAATGCTCAAAATGCAAAAAGTAATTCACAATTAAATGTGTAAGGGATCCATGGTTTTTCTGACAGTTCTTTCCCATAGCTTCACTGCAGCCTTGGGCAGGGCATCCTACATATGTATTTCCTACTGTGCACACTATCATAGCACAGGACACCCGTGATGACTGCCGAAACACATCGGCTCTGATCAGAGACTACTATGTTATAAAGTGTTGTTGCTTTTTCTGTTCCGGTAGAAGCGTCAATGGCTTCATATGGAAAATGAAGAGTTTTATATAGTTCTTTACTCTTATCCCTCAGCATGTACATATCAAATTAATATATCTTTGGCTGTGTACTGTGTTAAAATGTTTGATTTTTAAAGATTGTTATATGAGTTGTTAACTTGAGCATCATAAACATATTTAGTATATTTTGGTTTGAGATTATGATTTCCAACAATTTCTGAAGTATACTTCTATTTAAGTATACTTCAAGTATTCAAATATTTTATTCAAGTATACTATTTTATACTTTATATTAATGTAATGTGGTATTCTCAGCATTGACAATTAGAAAAATAAAAAAAAA
>JADRCC010087741.1:0-13047 GCA_019843855.1 Hylomyscus alleni
AAAAAAAAAACAGACACAGGCATCATTTTATATTCTACCAAACATATGGTATTGCATAATAATTTAATAATGTGGTTGGAAGTAAAATGCAAAAGTTCTCTCTTCCCACATCGTCCCCCTGAAACAGCCCCCTTTGGAACCGTTTATTTTTGCAGTGAGAAGACTGCCTTAGAATGATTTGTAGGACAGAAACTAGCATTGCACTAGTGAGTTGGCACGGTCCGCAATAAAAAGGTAAGGCAAACAAGCGTAAGCACACTGGTCCTAGGATCTGGGAGAAATTTAGAGGTTGGTTGCAAGTGAGAACACTTGCAATCTAATGTCTAATGCAAATATTTAAAAATCGGTGCCATGTGTGTTGCTGGGATAGAGGGAGGTTGGTTTTCTGTATCAGGTTTACATGATATAGAGATAGGTCTTGGCCTCTCCGATTCTATGACTCACCAAAATGGGCACCTTGTCGTATTAGTTACACTCGCAGAAAATATTTATAAATATCCCCTGGTAACTACACTGAATAATGGAAGAGCTAATGCACAGCAGTGTCCTCCAACTCTTGTTTCTTTACCTCATTTAGTTCATCTAATTCTAGTTATCCGAGGGGAGTAGAAAGTAAATAAAGGAGGCCAGGGAGAGTTGTTCACTGAAGCAAAACTGGAAACACACAACATGACTGTAAACAGAATAATTGCATGTTCTCCTAACTGTAGTTTAAATTTTTACATGTGCTTGGCCAAAGTTTCAAACTCACCAAAAGTGCTTGCCCACTCAAACCTTTCTCCTCACTACTACCTTCACTGTGGATAGTCAGCTGTGATCACCTGTATTTATTATACTTCCAGTGTAGTCTTCCCCTCTAGAAACTTGAACAAATTTTTGCCTTCGACCTGGTTCAGCTTCCTCACTGGTATGATTGTAAGAGTATCTACCAGATAGTGTTGTGAAAACTAAGTAAACCAGAATATTCAAAGCGTGCAACATTACCTTCTATAACCCCATATCATTATCTTTCATGCATTCTATTATATATCATTGACTTAATAATGCATTTCCTTATTTGTTTATCTTATTTCCTGTATTTGCTACTATAATATAATTCCAGACAAGATGGTAACTCTATTCCAGAAGCTATGAACGTTAGACATCAGAGTCATTTACAAAAAATTTTAGATGACCGTCTATAGACATCCCCTTCCTTCTTTGCCTCTTTTTCTCTTTTCCTTTTCCTCTCCTTCTCCCTTCCTTCTCCTCTCTCTTCCCTCCTCCTCTGTAACACTTTCTGTTGCTGTCAAGCACAGTTTTTAATATATCAAGCAGAATGAGAGAAGGAAGAATAGGTGAAAAACAATTTTTGGTAGAAGAATCACATTTAGACATCTAAGGTGTAACTTTGGAGAGTGAGGTAAATAGAGTTCGGACGAGGACAGCTTCATGTCCATTATTTGTATCTTTTGGACTCAAATAGGTTGCATTTTGAGACCTCTGCTAAACCTCCACTTATATACTGATATCAGGATGAGCAACATTAGTAAATTCATATTTGTAATCCATGATAGTAAATAAGAATTTTAAACCACTCTGGATAGGCCAAAAGATCACAGTCTTATCAAAATAATAGGTATATTGTTACAAAAGCATTACATTACAATAAATTGCATAGAATGAAACAAATATTTAACATTAATTTTAAATATCTGTATTTTATACTAAACAAACACAGAATATGTGTTGTATCAATGATAATGTTGTGGTTAGAATCATGGTTGAGCTCCTGTGTGATATTCTTCCTCCCACCATGCCCAGATGAGACAAGTTGAGAAGGCATATGACCAGTGTTGGGACTCTTCATTTATGAAATCCTATGATGTGCTGGAATGCATTCTTCTGGAAAAATCACTTAGTGAACAGTTGCTATAAAGTTTATGAAATTGATCTGAGGCCAAATGGGTTTCATGGAATTTTAGTTTTACTGAATCTCTGTTTATTAAGTTATAATCTTAAAATGCTTTCAACTCACTATTGGATCAGTTAAAAATACAATAAAATAGAGAAATATAAGAGTGCACTGTGATAGATTCAACTTTAGTTAAGTTCTAAACTGCAACCTGTAAAATACAGAAATATATACACAGTAAAGCATATGTATGTCAAATAGTTAATCTATCACCATAATTCTAAATAGTTTGAAAACCTTATCAGCTTAAGGTTTAATGAAAAATATTTACTTTTAAAATATTATTATTGTACATCTTAGTGTATGTGTGTGACAGAAAGAGAGATGGGGAGGTGTATGTATTGGTATAAGTGCCACAGAATGCCTAAGAAGGCCAGAGACAACTTTTGGAGCCAATTCTTTCTTTAACCCTTCATAGGGTACCAAGGATGGAACTCAGCCTACAAGATTAAAGCAGCAGTCACACTGAATTACACATTGAATATCAATTCTGAATTTTAGTTTATTAAATAGACTTTGTGTGGAAAACACAGTGTAGCCATTCCATTAGCAAATTAAAAATTCATGGCTTGTATAATTAAAACCAATATTTATCACCTTAGTTATTCAAAGTGGAAAGTGTTATATAAAATACTCAAATGGTTATCTGTAACAATTTTCTAAACAATTTTGAAAGAAAACATACAAATGGTACATTTATATAATAAGAAGAAACCAAAACCTAAGCAAGAGATTAAGAGTATATTAATCTCAAAATGTAAAGGACTTTACACATTTACAGTTTTCAAAAGAGTTGGCAATGGAGCAATCTCAGATTGAATTCATCTATTTTCCCGACATTTGAAGTAGTATATAGTTTTGCTGCAAGAAATGTATTTAAATATTAATAAATTTGTTCTAATCTGATTAAAAGTAATATATTTTCAGAGTCTAGAGACATAGCTTTGCAGTTAAGAGCAAATGATAATCTTGCTGGGGACCTAAGTGGAGTGAGTGGCTCACAATCACCTAGAATTCTGTCTCTGGAAGAACCAGTGCTCTCTACTGGCCTCTAAGAGCACCATACTCATGGGAAAAAACTCTGCACACAGACAAGCAGAAACATACATAATTAACATTTTTTAAATAAAATATTTAAAAAGGACAAAGCAGTATATTTTTTACATGCTGGTCTAAAGCGAAAATTTGTAACAACTGTATGCAACTAATAATTTAAATGATATAAATTTTTAATTGATTATAGTGTTCTGTTCTTATAAATATATGCATCTATATAATATTTTCTAGGTATACTTATGTCTCACTGCTTATAGATATAGAAACAGTGGGTTAATTCAAAACCAAATATTCACTTGCTTCCCCTTTGAATTTTCTACCTAAAACATGTTAGAATTCTGGAAAACTTCTGTATCTGTAATTCAATTATCTGTTGGCTTTGGATTTTAAGGGAGCTTTTCTGGGATCCCCAAAGTCAGACACTTTTGCCACAAAGTCTACCTTGGTTAATGAATCATAATTCTTCACAACCAATACCAGTATTAAGTCAACTTGAAACATAAAGGTGAGCTACTGAAAGTTATTGTAGATTCATTCTATGATAAATCATGGCTCACATAGCAAATGGAATGAGACAGAGTTTATGCTGGTGTCAAATAGGAATGACTGTGACTTGGGAGGACAAACTCAGGTTGCCCTAAATATTGTATTATAGTGTGGTGAGATTTTCATGAAGTTTTTACAAGAACAGAACAAAGTCATAATTCAAGATAGTTTAAAAATACGTTGGTGTACCCAAGCAGCATACACTAGCTGATATGAGGCCCCTGACACGTAGACAGCAGAAGACTGCCTGGTCTGGCCTCAGTGAGAGAAGAGGTACCTAACCCTTGAGAGACTTGAGGCTCCAGAGAGTGGGGAGGTCTGTTGTGTTGGAGGGGGCGTGGAGACATCCCCTTGGAGACAGAGGAGGTGGAATGAGATGGTAAACCGTTGAGCAACCTGTCAGGGGGATAACTACTGAACTGTAAGAAAACGATTTTAAAAAATACGTCTGTGTGAACATGAGGCAGATAGCAAAGTGGAGACATCTCTAATACAGGCATCATATGATATTTGATGGCATTCTTAGCCTTTGGGTTGGTGCCTGCTGGAAGTGTTAGTAAATTTCCCTAAAATGTTTTATTTAATATTTATATATGCACATTATGTGCTTTGAACAAATTTATGCCCTATCCCTTCTGTTCCAGTTCTTATCAATCCCTTCTACTATTTTCTCTCCCGATTTCATATGTTCTTTTATTTTCAATTTGTCATAATCCCCATTGTGACAATTTATTGCTACCTATATATGCACATGATTGTGGGACCCTCTACTAGAGCATGGGGGCATCTCAGGGCCAGAACCCTGATGAAAACTTACTCACATTTCAAAAGGACTTATTTATAGCTTCAAAAAATAGGTGTTATTCAGATATGGAAGTAAAGAGGGATAGAATGTCCCAAGTTCAGAGCCACATTATCTTGGGCTATCCGTCTTTACTGACTGAATGCTTAATCAATCCATCTTGGAGCCTTTAACACATCCAGCTCTCTTCTCTGGGAAGCTCGATAGCCTGAGCAATCAATGGTAAGAGCCTGGAGGTAGGGGCACATCATTGAGAGCTTAGTACAAGATTTGAGTACAAAGCAGAATGCCTTGAGTGCCTGATCACATTGTGCATTCTTTCCCCTCCCCCATCTTAACTTGAGTCCCTTCAAATACAGAGTAAATGTGAAGTTCCTGGCGATAGCAGTTTATTTTACTTAACACCTCTAAACAAACATGGTGATGGTCCTTGCTTCAAATGGAACTGCTCATTGTTTTGAATTCCAGCAAGAAGAAAGAAATAACCTGAAGCTTGCATGACTCATCACTATCCATAGCTTACCAGTCAGAATTAGACTTGTAGTCAAATTTAGCTGTGCTAGAGACTTAAAACGTTGTCTTAACCAGGACAGACATACATTTAAAGAGCCATATAAATTTTAAAGGGCAACTAACTCTAGACAATTACTGCAGTGCAGACAGGATAGGAATAGTTCTGGTACTGGGAGATGGCAGTAACTGGAGCAGAAACAGAAGGGCTAAAAGTGAGTGGGCTTTGAAAGAGACAGGGAACATTAGAAGACATACTGTCAAAAGAAGAAGTTATTTTCTTATTACAAACAAGGCTTTTGCTTTCAAATTATTTTGTAATTTAGCTGGATAATAAAATTGAGACAAAAACCCTTTCAGTTCTGGTTTCTTCACTACATTATTTTCATGTTTATCCAACAAGCTAAGCAGTATACCAAAAAGCTTATTTACTTTCAGAGAGAACCTTGTTCCTTCCATTAAAAACAAAGACAGACAAACAAACAAACAAGCCAAAATCTTGGATCTAGAAATGGACTAGAAGATATGGGCTAAGAGCTAGCAGCATTCACTGTTCTCACAGAGAACATAAGTTTAGTTTCCAGCATCCAGGTCTTCTGGTTTACATCCATTTGTACCTCCAATTCCAGGAGCATCCCCTGCCTCTGGCCTCCTTGGGGACCTTCAGTCATGTGCACATGAGCCCACCATGCCTCCCGTACATATACATAATTAGAAATTTAAAATATCTTCTTAACCAACACATGATTTATTTTTCAATTCTTCTGCCTAATAAACATAATGTTGTGTAGTTACCCTCACAGGATGAAAAACAGGATATCTAACATGGAATAAGACTCTGGAAGAAATGATGAGTGGATATTGTCCCCTTAAAGCTGTTCTGAGCACCTCCTTCCACAGTCTGACTCCTTCTGTCACGCCTGATCTGGTCTTCTGTTCAATTACTGTCTCATTCCACCCAGGAGGAAAAAAAGGAACTTTTCTGGGTTTTGAAAAGCTAGGTTTTCTTAATGTGGGTTTTTCCATTGTTGTGATAAAACAATGACTAAAACCAACACAGGGAAGAAAGGGTTTACGTTGCTTATAACTCACAGTTCACCATTGAAAGAAGCCAGAACAGAAACCAAGTGGGAACCTGAAGGCAGGAACTGAAGCCAAAAGCATAGCAGAATGATGTTGTTCGCTCACTCAACTTACTTTCTCATACAACTCCAGACCACCTTCCAGGGTCGATGTCAATCTAAGTAGCCTAGGCCTTCCCACTTCAATCATTAATCAAAAACAAAAACAAAAACAAAAAAACCCTCACTGACATTGCCACAGGACTGTCCATTAAGATTCCCTCTTGCTGGTAACTCTCCTGTGTGCCAAGTTGACAAAAACTAGCCAAGATACCCTCATCGGTAGAGATGTTTCCTTCTTGTGATGCCAAAGATACTATCTAACAGAGACCCCCGTTTTCTAAAATTATTATTATTATATCCTCCTAAATATCTTTGCATTTAAAACCTGAAGAACAACCCCTGGTATCACCTCCTACCAAAATATCTATTGTATATTTTAACTGGGAGAGGATGGCTGCCATGTAGCTAAATTGGAAGCATGGGTATTTTTAGTGCTTGGTGAAAAGACTTACATAAAGAACAACTCTATTCACTCTACTGGGATCTTCTTATGTAAAAGGCCTGGCATGAGCGTAAGGTATTATTATGACTATAAAAGCTCCTCACGCTGTAATCATAAGAAAGGCAGTACTATGGAGAACACCATGTAGTTGCATGGCAACTGAATCCTTCTGGAGTTAGTTACCATGCAGAAGAGATCTTCTGTTTCAAATAAGCCCAGCCCAAAAGAGCACCCAGACCACAAGGAGATAAACACCCACTTGTTGTCCAAGGACATTTTCTCCTGATAATTTCATAGAATTGAAGATGAAGGTGTAGCTGCTTCCTGTGTAGGTGCTCAGTACCAACTAACGGGGCTTTGTTTAGCAAATTTTTCTTTCTTCACTGTGAATGCATGCACATGATTGCTTGTAACATTGGGATGGCCATAGCCACGACATGTATCAATTCAACATGATTCTGTAAATGAAAATGCATTCTCCTGACCTGTAATGTGGGTCAGACATCCCTCAGTCCGTTATTAAAAAGTAAGGTTCATGTGTCCTTTAAATTAAACAGTTATGTTTTACTTGGCCACATTCTTTCTCACCTTAAAAAATTAGTAAAAAATTGATTTAAAGGAACTGTCTGGTCTTTGTTAAGGAAGGGCAGGTAACTGACACACAGTCAGTTGCTATACGCTCTTCGCACAATTGTAAATCAGCAAAGAGGGTCCACATAAACTTCTATCAAAACATCAGGGAGAGAAGACCCTCTCTGCAGCACAGACTTAGCTGGCATCTCACTAGGAGGTGGTGGCTTTAGATACCTTGTGTATATAAAGCTTCCAAGAGAGTAGCCATAACATGGTAATTTCAAGGCAATGAGAAGAAGCGTGTCGGCCACCAGCCCACCAAATGTGACTATATCATTAAAACATTTGAGCTCCCGGAGGAAAGATCAAATATTCCCAGATGGAACTGAAAAAGCTCTTCAAGAGCCAAGGGTGCTGAGCAAGAATCAGAGACAGAAGCAAGGTATTCAGAGCCTTGATAAAGAAGGCCTGGCCACGATGAGGCACCGCCTCAGGAAGTACGTGTCCTGCTCACTTCGCAAAATTATTCTGACTGGAAAGAAGTACAGACAACCCCTGCAGCAGATCTGCCTTGTCCTGAAACAAAAAGTAGCTATGAAAAGAGGAGCCCCCTCAAAGCCAATCAGGACTGGTCAGCCACAACCCAAACAACAGAGGAAGATACCACACCCCAAGGTGAGGATATAGTGGATCCTGAAGTTCAGAGGAAAGGCCCTATTCTCCCACTGACCTAAGCCAGGTCTGGTGCTGCAGATCTGGGATCTCAGTATCCTGGGAAGCTGAAGCAAGAGGATTCCAAGTTTGAGAAGTGCTTGGGAAGGTTAATAAGACACTGTCTCATAATTAAAACAAACAACAACATACAAACAAACGAATTACGAGTGGTGGCCATGTATACAGCACTTACACAGTATGCATGGGGGAAAAGGGTTCAATCCTCTATACCGCATGGGGAAAAATAAGGCTTAGATGCATCTGTGTGAAGTAAGAGAATACACTAACCTGCAGAAACATAACCCTTTCTGATAAAAAATCAGCCACTCCCATTCTTTACCCTTTAGGCCTCTTGTTTTGAGGCTCTATTCATGCCAGGCAACCCTTAATAAATTCTGAAAAATTTCTATTTCACGTACCTCTTGGAGCTCAGCAATAGGACAGGGTAGGCCTTCACTATTTTGAAGGCACAGTGAATGCTCTCTTGATTCCTGATAGAACTGAACCCCTCATCATGATCCCATGAAGCAAACTCCTTTTGTCTGAGATAACTGGCATCATCAAGGGCCTTTGGGGACACGCTGGGAAGTCGTCTGCATAAAGCTTTACTCTACCATGCAAAACTCCTCTGCAGTCGTAAAACAGCAGGTGCAAAGAGTTCATGTTCGGAAAAGGAATAAGATAAGAGAAAATAGAGAAAGTATAAAAAAAATCAAATTATGATCTCATTATGCTGTTTGCACAAAATAGCTAATATTCATTGGATTGTCACAACAGCTATGATAACAGGCAAAAATATTTAAGGTTTCTCAGTTAATGAAGATCTTCCTATTTCAGTCACATTTCAATGATGTGTGCACTGCGAAAGAAAATACCTAACAGTTTTCTTTATTAATTGGTCAGCCTAAATATGCATATCAACTTAGTGGCAACTTGCAAGTATAATACACACACACACACACACACACACACACACACACACACACACACACCATGAATTAAAGTCATTTTACTTATTCTAAAATATTCTCAGTAATTATGTGTTGTGGGAAGACACCAGACACCAATTCAAATCTTCCCATGAGTTTGCCACAACACACAGAAGTTCTGCAATGCCATTTGGTTTAACCTCATATTCTGTTGTTTCCCAGGACACATAGAGCTCCATGTGTACAAAGATTTGCATTAATCACATTTTATGATAAGTAACCCATTCCTTTATGTTTGCTAATGTGCTAGTTTTTGCCAGAACAGAGGAAAACAGTTTATATGCATCAGAATCTCAAAAGCGCTTCCCTACACCCACTACTCTCTAATGACTAAGGAGAGATGTGTTAATATATTACCTATGTTATATTACCTGGTCCTGATAGTATCATTTTTTTTCTAGATCTTTAGACCACTTCTCTAATCGTTAATAAACACTGGATTAATGAGTAATGACAAATCTAGGGTGACCATGACCTCAGAAAGCTGCTGAAACTGGTAATTCAGAGTAGGTGTGACCCAGAAAGCTGAAGGGACATATCAGGACAATCAGACTAACATTTGTTTCCCAAGGATCATCAACAGAGCATATCCGTGAGCAAGAGCTATATAGGAAGATCATTTGAAAATCTAACAGGCTACCTGGAGCTTGATGAGAACTGTGTGTAATGGAGAAACATTGTAATGAAACCGTATTTATTAGTTCCCAAACCCTAAACCCCCCAAATGACAGTGCCACTGACAATGTCCTAAATGACAGTCTAGGTTCAGCTCAGGCCAGGACTCAGAGGATTGCTGGCAGATACATAAAATTTCACGCTCAGCATCTTCAGAAACCTGTAAAAAAGATTTCTGTCTTCACAGAAAATTCACTCCCCTTATCGCCAGCAAATGGGACATATAACTCCATATCACAGCCCATACTAACCTTCAGTCCCCTTAGGTCCCTGGCTAACACCTACCACTGATACCTAGCAAAGCTACCAGCTCCTCTGGCCCTAAACTTCCAGACTGTTCCAGGCTACAGCTTCCTCCCCACCATAGCTACCTGCTCTCTTTATAAATGGCAAGGGTCCCATGAATTTTTGACTACACATTCACACCAGCACCACCACCATCATGAGAAATACATCCACACTACTTGTGGACTCACTCAAAAATGCCTCTGACCGTTCTCTCTCTACAGAAAGATAAGCACATGGCAGGTTCATGTTCATAATACATTTCTTCCCTTCTGTAGAACAGCCTAGTTTTGTGGTCTCATTGCACACTCTTACAGTGCAGGCTACTCATCAACTATCTTCTGTAAGAGCAGTAAGCTCTCTTAACAACTGAATCATCTCTCCAAGCACTATGTTTTTCTGCCTTTTTTGTTGTTTCTACATTTGAAAGAATATGCATCATTTGCCTTTTTTGTGAATGGTTTATTACACTTAACATGGTATATACAAGTTCTCTCCATTTTGCTGGCAAATGGTAAGCTTTAAAATAATTCAATATTATTTAATCTAAAAATGTATCTTAAAAAAATAAGTCTTGTAGATGTTGGAGGGCATTCACAATGAAATTAGCATAAAAAGCTATGTCTGTTGCAGGAAAAAAATGGACAGCTACAACTAACAAAAATAAGCCTGGTCTCCCGGAGAGGTTCTATTCCTTAGAAACTGTGCCTTCTTTGATCCACTGTACCAGCAACAGGAGACTTCACATCCTCACTTGCCTGACACTCTGCCCTTATGCAACTCAGATGTCTTTCGTTTCCTTCTTTTTTATTTCTAATTTTGCTTCTTGTTTTTACCCTCTGGGAGAAGTTGGAGATTTGTAAAAGGTAGACTATGCTTTCAACTCAAATGACTCCATCCCCACAAATACAAACCCAGGGTGTTCATAGCTGTCAGAAAGTTTGGTTGGACAATGAGCTTGAACCTAGGCAGCTCCTATTGAGTGTCCATATAGAAGCACATGTGAATGCAGTTCCAAATTCTGTCAAAGAAGCTGAGCTCAGTGGACAGGGTAGGGGCAGAGTTTGTGCCAAGATCACCTTCAGTGGCAGAGCAAGTTGCTTCAAAGATAGAATTGGCTCAGTTACAATCACACACACCATAAAAGTGCTTAATGATACATTTTCACAAGCCTTACCCATGAAAATCCCCATGTGTCTGATCTTACAGTGACGATGCTAATGGACCAGCATTTGGAGAGTGATTTATTACAAAATTAACATGGAAGTAGTCATATACCAATGATGCTTATAATATATTGAGCATGTATAATGAGCTGAGAGGCATATGAAATGTTTTACAGATCTGCTCAACTCTCAAATAACTCAGGCATGTAGATAGGAGCAGCTCCAGATTCACAGGCAGGGATGTCAGTTTTAAAGCTACACATCATTATCCTGGAGACAAGGGCAAAATGGTAGTCCACATAAAGATCCATAAAAACTGGTGGTCAGCAGGACTTTCATCAAGAACAAACACAAATAAAAAAAAATCATTTCCAAAAATGTTTATGCAATAGTTTTGTTATATGTTACCAAAAGACTTCAAATATTTGGGTCCTAAGGAAAAAGTGATTGCTGTTTGAAAATAGTGCTAGTTAATATTGCTCTTTGACATTTTTGTACATGTATATATTATATCTGAGGTACTCTTCTCTGATAAAACTTCTTTTCTCTCCCTCCCACCCTAGTTGCCCTTTTCCCCATAGTTTCTTCCCAGGATTCATTGTTCTGTCTTGTCTTGTGCCTTGTTGATTTAGCCAGGTCATGTATATGATCATTAGACTGGGATTTCACATTGGATTGGAACATTGCATTGCAGCCTGGAGGGATTGGTACAATGGAGACAATGACACTACCTCTCTCTAAATGTTTGAGGAGCAAATAGTGTATCAGAGCGCATCATCATCCAGAACTGAGGTCAGGTCTACTCTTGGGCAGAGCCTATGGATGCTTTTGAAGCTCCTGTGAGTTTGTAATTCCAATGACTGTATATCTTGCCTAGAAGATGGTTATGGTGGCTAATCTTGATTGTCAACTTCACCTCACCTGAAATAAACTAAAATACAAGCTGGTGGGAAGTCCTGTGGAGGGTTTCCATGGTCAATTATTTGAAGTAGGAAGATGCAACCTAAACTTATGTGGCAACTTCTGATGGAGGCCTAGATGAAAGGACACGGAAATAGGAAATTTTGCTTTCTGCCTGCTTGCTCTCACTCTCACTGGTACGTTCATCTGTGTTCATCTATTCTGTTGCTCCAGCACACTTTGTTGATATTATAGTTAATTTCTTTATGTTTCCAGTGTATTCTGAAGACTAGCACCTCTCTAGTAACAGTCCAGATCTTGAAAGTACTAGTACTACTGAGAAACATAGCATCATAGACTAAATGCCAGCTGGACTCTTGACTTCTCCAATGTGCCATAGCAATATTATGTACATAGACCACATCCTGTAAGTCAATTGTATGTACATTATTATATATGTGTATGTATATATACATACATATATACACACATAGATATTAGTTCTATCAGCTTTGTCTTTGTAGAGAACCCTGTTAATACACAGTTCTTTTTCCACAATTTTGTTTTTAAATTCTTTCTTCCCTATTCCACAATGTTCTCAAAGCCTTTACAGCTATGATATAAATATCTTAATTAGGAATAAGCACCAATGTGTCCCTAGTAAAGAATATAATACTATATTAGAGCTAAACTGATACAGTAACAAGTTGCCTGCTAATTTAATGTTTATATCCATAGACAACTGATACTCTTTGCTGTTTTAAAATATCATTTCCTTTGTAAGCTCCAATTCCAGAGGATCAGCAAGTCCCAGTTTTAATGGGAGAATCTTCTCTTTCCAGAATTACTTTGCTTGTTTTTTTCTTTTTTGATTGTTATTTTCTTTGTTTTCTTGTTTGATAAATCTTGTTTGATTTGGTTGGTTGGTTGTTGAAACAGAGTTTCTCTGTGTAGCCCTTGATGTCTAGAACTTACTCTGTAGACCAGGCTGGCCTTGAATTCAAAGAGATTTGCCTGCCTCTGCCTCCTGAGTCCTGAGCCAAGGCATGCACCACCACACTTGGCTGAAACACTGACTTTCGAAGCCATGTTTTACATAGCTGCTTTACTGCTGTTTCAGATTTAAAGTATAAAATCTACTGAATATGGAAGGTACATGAAGGTTTCTATTACCATTTTGGAGAAAATATTTTTTGAGAAATATATTAATTCTAAACTGCCACACACTGGAAAACATTTGGAGCAAAGACC
>JADRCC010087742.1:0-15530 GCA_019843855.1 Hylomyscus alleni
TCTCTCTCTCTCTCTCTCTCTCTCTCTCTCTCTCTCTCTGTGTGTGTGTGTGTGTGTGTGTGTGTGAGTATACAGGCAAACACACACATGTAAGTATGAGAGATATTGTTTTTTGTGTTTGCATACTTTTGTGAGTGACAACATGTGTGCACATGTATGTGAAAGAAAAATGAAACTCTCAGTTGCAATTCCTCTGGACCCATTCAATTTGGCTTTTGAAAGGCTTCCATTGGGTTGCTGCTTAACAAGTCACCTAAGCTGGCTAGCCAGTTAGCTACATAGATACACCTGTATTTTTCTCCCCAGTGTTAATAAAATACTGTAGCAATGACAATAATTTTACGGTTGGGGGGCCACAACATGAGATTCTGTATTAGGAAATGTGAGAACCATTAAGATATTCTATATCCTTAATACCAATTCTTCAATAAGTTACTCATTCAAGATTCACTTGAAAGTGCTCTAACATTCACATTCATATCCATAACTGACAAAGACATCAAACAAGTTTTTCTGTAACATTTCTAATACATACCGATATACTTATCACTGTAGCCATGTGAGTACTAATGACTTATGAGGTGTCTTCTGATTTCTTTATTCTATGCTTGTGCTCCATTTGTAAGTAATAATTCATATAAGTGACCATGAATATCTTTTTTCAAGACATTTTTGGCATATGGCTTATGCCACTGATACATTATTGCATTTTTGCAATAGGAGTTGGAAAATAATATGTAATTCTAAAATGCCTTTCATGTTTAATTTCTCAAGTCACATGTCAAGGAAGAATCATCTGAAATATTTAACTCTAAATTTATTTTCTAAAATCATAAGTTTATCTTTACACTCATAAGAACTGTATAAATTAACTGCTCTCATCATTCTCCTTAGTTGCCCACATTGTTGCACTGACATCTACTGAGGTCATGTTCAAGCTGTCTGCTGTATCTTTTTGAGACTGTCTTATTTAATTTGGGAATTTTTATACTGATACTTCATCTTGTACTTCCTTTATAATTCCTTATAATCAAGGAGATCTGGATTACGTCAGCAGGAACTTATTCTTAGGAACCAAGGTCTCAATGTTACTTATAAACTTTAAAGCATGCACTTCATTATATCAGAATCATACAGTTATTCTTTCCTAAAG
This sequence comes from Hylomyscus alleni, assembly GCA_019843855.1. Taxonomy (NCBI): domain Eukaryota; kingdom Metazoa; phylum Chordata; class Mammalia; order Rodentia; family Muridae; genus Hylomyscus; species Hylomyscus alleni. The sequence goes on from JADRCC010087742.1 coordinate 1,154, forward strand.
CTAGAATACTGTTGCTATAATAGAGTGGAATTTCCCAGTGATAGACACAATTAAGAGATAGCTCCAACATTTTAGTTACTTATAGTTCTTCTGTTTCTTTAGGAACTAAAACCACTTCCATTTGTTTTAAACTCTCTTTTCAAAAGTCCAAGGGATATGTATATAACCCCAATGTTTACTATTCTCCTCCAGGAACAATGATTTTCTGTGAGAGTTGTTTCTGTCTCTATATTTCCTAGTCTCTTTCATTGAATTCATAAAGCCAAGCCCAGATTTGATTCCTATTATCTCACACTTTGCTCTTAATATTTTCATACTCAATTTGGGCTTCCTATGTCTAGTGGGATTTTTGTATGTTCTGACAAAATTATTACCCTGCTCCATGTTCTTGATTTTTATGAACTTTAGCTCCAATTTCCTGATCAGTCTGAGCTTCAGCACAGGTTTTGTTGTTTTCAATGTTTTTATATTTTATTTTTGAACCTTAGATAGGAACTCAAATTACACTGTTCTATGTCATCAGACTGTCACTGGGATATATTTTATGAAGTTTATTTACTTTGCTAGTTGATGTCAATGGAATGTATTTTATACATAGAAGTATTTAAATTTAAGAAGCTTTTGCTGTGGCTATACACAGTCATGCTGATCCTTAATCCTTGCAGAGTTAGATGGATCTCTGAGTTCAAGACCAATATGTTCTAAAAAGCAAGGTCTGGGAAATCCAGGCCTATAAAGAAAAACTTGATCTTGAAGACTACCATAGCAGTAAAACAACACCAGTAGCAACAACAACAACATGGATGCTGTTATTTTACTTAAATCTACAAGGTTTGAAATAATATAGACCTGAAATTACTTTAAAGACTTATTTAAAGTATTTAAATTGTTTGGATTAAATTATTCCTCACTTGAAGGCAAGAGAGGTGGTAACAAAAAGTACCTTTCCTATGAGATTAAATGACTTTATGCTTAATTCTGACAGGGCTTATGCCTCTGCATCATTTCACTTATTATGAAATTCACTTGTATTGCCTGAAGTTTTTAAAACTAAAAGAGCAAGAGAAATATTTCTTCATTTCTAATGACTCATACTTTTACTGAGGAAATTATCAACTAATCTCTTGTTTAGATACTTACTAAAACTGTTACACATGAAAAATTAATTTTAAATTATGTCTCCCTTCTTTCCATGCTTGCTGTTGGGGTGAACTGTTTAAGCATGCTATAATCAAATGTGCCCCTTCTCTTTAACAAAGAGTCAATGAAGTACACAAAGTAATTGAATGTCTTTGGGAAATGATGTCCATTCCCAAATATGTAGAGGGGGAAAAATAAGAACTGATCAAATTTATTTAAAATTCTCAGTAAGGTGTTGAGAATGCTTATTAAAGTTTAGGTGATATGTTTTCCATTTTGTCTGCCCAGTCACTAATAATCAATTGTCTCCTTCTCCTCAGTGGTTTATATGCTACAGTTATATAGCCTCTGTTGGTAGGATTACAAAATTATGAATACTATTGTTTAGTAGAGTGTGCATATTAGTCTTTTCTATATTAATTCTTGTCATCTTCTTTGAAGGCTATCTTCCATGAAGTAATGTATTCAAAAGAATCTTTCCCACTATTCATTTTGATGAGACCACCAACCATTCAATGTTCTGCCTCAAAAAATAAGATAAACAAGATATCTTTTCATTGTGAATTGTCTAGCAGTTGTTAATTTGCTATAGCTGTGAAAAATGAGTACTGCAGAAGATTAAGGCAATAATAATCTTTCAGTATACTACAGTCATCTTTCTTTGGGTAAAGGATAATGATGATGTTCTGAAAGAGGGAAATCTACAGAGGCTCTCTGGAAAGATAGACTTAAAAAAAACGTGTGAACTGCAAATTCTAATATGAATATTTATCAACTTGAATCCTGTCTCTAAAACTCAGTTCAGTGAACTATAATAAATTAAAGAAGCCAATACAGGTCCCTAATTTTTAAAGTTTCTAGGCTTAAATAGCTTAATTTCAAAGCAGAACACACTGTTTTAATCCTTCTTTAATTTATTCAATGGAATTTTAATGTAATCTTAAAATATAACTTGTTCTATATGATAAGTGAAACATTCATTCTTAAATAAAATATATTTTCTTCATAACTTTCAAGAGCTTAAAGTCAACTGGCAAAGAAACAATAAAAGTTGAAACCAGATTCATGCAATTATATATGCTGAAATTATCTTAAAATAAAAAGTAGAGTGTTTTGAGAAATAGTTATAATAACCAATATGCTATATATTGAACATTGCTTTGAAGATGTCCTGGGGGTAGGAGTTAGTATCGCTAGAAGAACAAGCAGGTAGATTGATGACATGTACAGTGTCCAAATACAGATGTGCTTACTGTCAGTGATAGCGATATATGAACAAAATATGAAATGGAATAGGTCTCATGTAAACATCACTTTGATTGATGCTTTAGTTATTGGACTGAATGAGAAAAACTTGGATGAATGATATTTTTAACACATACTTAAAAAGTAAGTCCAGTTTGTTAATTATGAAAACACAGGCTACTCTCTTTCACACTTTAAAATTATGGCATGGACTAGGAAAGGAATATAGAGAAACCTTGAGATACTTCCTGTGTAAGGATTGTGGGATTTTTATTAACAAAACTACCAGGAGTATTCCTTAACTTCCTGACCTTTCTATAATTTCCTTCAGATACATTATTTTGTTCTTACTGCCATACTGAAAAACATAGTCTTCCTTTCGGATGATGATATTTCCATTTGAACTAGACATTCAGTATATTGTGATATTTTTCAAGGAACTTAATGCATCTGACTCATATGCCATTGTCACGTTTCCACTACTTGTTTAATCCTTGTCAAATATCAATACATTGTCATTTAGATGACTTAATAACTTCAAAACAATTTTTGATCTATCATGAACCTGTCACACTAATATCCCTCTTATTACAGAAAGTGTTGTCATCCTTTTCATGTCTCTTATATCTCCTCTGTGGTAATTCCCTCGCAGGCTTTGCAGCAGATGGGGAGGGCAATTAGAGTGAGGTATGAAAGAAACTCGGCTCAACCCAATTTTATTGTAACCAGTGCTGGACTAGGACTTCCAGAGTCTGGCCCAGATAATTTTTCTTTAGCAATATTTAAGCATAGCATAATTTTGAAAAAAATCAGATAAAAATTATACTGGCTTGTTTTGTGTGTCAACTAGAAACAAGCTGAAGTTATTACAGAGAAAAGAGCCTACCTTGGGGAAATGCCTTCATGAGATTCAGTTGTAAGTTATTTTCTCAATTAACCAAGGGAGGAGGGCTCAGCCCACTGTGGGTGGTGCCATTCCTGGGCTGGTAATCTTAGGTTCTGTAAGAAAACAAGCTGAGCAAGACAGGGGAACCAGTCTAGTAAGCAGCACCCCTCAATGGCCTCTGTATCTGCTCCTGGCTCCAAGTTCCTGCCCTGTTTGAGTTTCTGATCTGACTTCATTTGGTAATGAATAACAACGTGGAAGTGTAAGCTTCACCCCCAACTTGCTTCTTGGTCATAATTTTTTTGTGCAGGAATACAAACTCTGACTAAAACACCAATTGCCTCAGTTCCAAGTGCACAAAAATTTAATACATATTTACACTGGAATTCATTACAAAGTACATCAGCTTTCTATCACAAGAATAGGCCTGTTGACTCAGAGACAGTGCGCATGATTTAGACTCTGGGGAGATAGACTGAGGTAAACATAATGTCTGTGGGTGTCAGGATTGGCCTGGCCTTAAGACAACATAGAAGTCACTTAGGCTGCTGTAAAGTAGAAGTGATATCTTGAATGGGTTTTATGGCCTAGAATCGATGCTCGAAGTTTAGTAGGAAATAGTCTTGGATGAGTAAGAATAAATTCTGGGAGATATGGGAAAACCCTGTCTCATCAGACAGCAAAGCATCACCAGGTTGTAAACCTACATCATTCTTGGCAATCTAGGAAGAGCAGCTATACTCCTCATTCTGTTGAAGTGGTAAGGCGTGTGTTTAATGTTCCTGGCTTCTCTGCTGCTTTTCTGTGTGCACAATGCCTTTTGCTCTCTACAAATTTCTTTAGAAAATAATGCAAATACTCCAGTTCCACTTTATCTCTTTTCTTTTTTTTATTAGATATTTTCTTTATTTACATGTCCTATTTCCCAGTTTCTCCTCCAAAACAAAAACAAAAACAAAAATCAGCAATAAGAACAAACCCCTGTTCCTTCCCCCTCCCTCTGCTCAACACCCCACCCTAGGTGTAATTGAACAGTTTGGAAGAGATAAGCTAAAATAACAATAATCAACTTTTGCACTACTGTACTACAATATATATAGCTTTTCCTAAGTATAATGGATACAAAGAACACCAAGAACTCTCCAGTATATATTTCTACTCTTCTATTAATGTGCCTCTCATATTTAGTTGACTTCTTGCATATTGAAATACAGAGATAGAAAAATAAGATAATTTTAATTTTGTGAAAAGTAATTGAGCTGTGAAATTAGTGGGAGAATTAAAACTTGTGCCTTCATTATGGAAAACAGCAAGGTCCTCAAAAGGTTGAACATAATGTACTACATTATTCAGGTATACCACTCTTTGGGTATTCACAAAAAGGATTACAGAGATACTTGCTCATCCATGTCTATTGATGCTGTATTCATAATACCCAGGAAGTGGACACATCATAGATGTCCATCAAATGATGAATAGATGAGGTCTTTTAGAACATGGACTATTATTCACCTGCTAAGCAAATTGAAATTATGAAATTCCTCCCAAAATGGATGGAGATGGGCATAATCATTTTGAGTTCAGTAAACTAAAACTCAGAAAGCCAACTATCTTTTGTTTGCACTCATTTGTGGTTGTTAGTTTTGAATCTTCAGATAAGTGTGTCTTATTTAGAATACTAATATGTGTCAGTAAATTAGGAAGGGACAATGAAGGGATGATAATTTTAGGGAAGATGACAAAAAAAGTTGTGGCCTAAAAGAACAAAGGAAAATAAAGGAACAGGAAAGGGTAAATAAGTTGGGTGAGGGATAACTCACACTAAAGATATTTTGTAAAGATCATAATGAAGCCTACTATTACAGATGTATCATAAAATGAGTGTGTCACACGTACATACATAAACACACACATACACATGTGCACACACATACTATATATATGCATATATATGTGTATATGTGCATATACACATATATATACATATATACACATATACATATATACATATATATCACTATATAACATATAACACTATATATATACATATATCTATATACATATATAGATATATGTTAATATATATACCCCACCTTGGGAATATTATAATCATCATTTATCAAATAAAAGCTTTGGCATAAGAGGGTAAACTGAGGCAGGCTGAAGAAGGGTCAGGATTGAGAGCACCTGACATGGGTGAATCCAGATACCTACGAGGGCTGCAGCAGTTAGAGAAAGAAAAGACAGAAGATTGAATACATGCACACAGAATAGTTGAAGCAAGAACAAGCTCTAGCAACTTATTTCTTCTCTTAATCCCTTTTTATGCCCCTAGAGACAAAATTTTTCCTATTAGAAAAAAAAATTACCTCATAGCCAAATTTACATATTTTCCAGAGATAATCACCATAAAAACATTCTTCAAAAACAGATGAAAATAATTACATAAAAGAAAATTACAATAGAATATTGATTACATATTTCTTATATGAAACTTCTATATATATAAACAATTCTCATCTATCTTTTTTCCAAAAAAAAAGTTCATGATGACCTCAAAGCAGTAACTTTTAGTCACTGATTAACAAAGTTTAAACAAACAAAGTGAATAGTAGTAAGTTTGTCTTTGTATTTGGTTGACAACAACCTGTACTTACTAAAGAGCAAATAACCTATTTTATGTCTTATTTTTGACATTCTGATATGCTAATCTGGCTAATAATCTCTTTCATACTAATAGTGGAATTATCTGCTCTTTATTATAACCTTATTATTCCCTGGTACACACCAAAAACATGTTATCAGATCAATTAACTTGGGCCCAATCTAGAGTTTTTGCTTACTTTGATAATTAGCTTGTCCCAAGCCTATTCTTCTTACCTCTACAATTACAAGCTTGTAACACATGAATGCTCACTGTACTCCTTTCTCTAACTCAAGCAGCTTTTGGCATTCTATCAGGAAGGGGTACACTTTTTTCTTAATTCTAACTTAAAACTATCAACTGTCATAATTTCCCAACGTTATGTTTTCTATCAGTTACCCTAACTTCCCAAAACTGCTTAAAAGAAAATTTTTATAAAAAATTACTTAAATTAAGTCAATAATGCCATAAAACCATTAATTCATGTAGACAGCCTTGTCTCAAGAATTTTCATCTCCATACTGATCTGCAGAAAGCTTTCCCAATAGAATGGCCCTTCACCCAGGAATTAATTACTCCAAGTGTTATTCAGTGAGGCTCTGTTTCTGTCCACTCACACTAAGCCAAATGAAGGAGGAGTACGGCAGTGACAAATATGAGAAAGCACATCAGTAATAAGAAGCAATCCTGAGACGATGTCTCTGGAGTTGTGCCACACCAGAGCTGACCCTTCTCAGCTGAGCAAGACAGTGGGCTGTCTCCAAGGAGCTCACTTGCCCACTTCAGCTCTTATTGCATATCATCTGCCTACCATTCTTTTCCTTCAAAAAATTGCATTGTATATTTGGGAAACCCTGTTATAAATCTAAAATTGCACAATAATATTCTTTTATTTTAAATATTTGAAATAAATAAATATGAGCCTCCTTGTTATTTCATCAAGAATTGTCTTCATATGTTTCCATAGTAAACAATCTTTAAAGGCAAAATTAGATGAACCTAAAGATAATGTCTATGAATTTTCATAAAAAAATGTTAAATAAGGGGGAAAATCTGAGAGTGCTAAGAAGCTGATACTTAGTCAGAAGCATTTACAAGTATCACCTAGATGTCAAAAGAGAGAGAAATACCACATAAACACCCACAATTATAAGAAATAATTATCCACGTTCTGTTGTTATAAAAAAGAAAAAAAGTAATTGATCACAGAAACCATTGTAGAATATATTGAAAATTATTGCTAGATTATAAGTTCTCAAACACATATTTAGTGAATGATGGTATAGAAGAACAAAATTATGATAATGATGTACTCTAAGACACAATGTATGCATACTATCTATTGCTTTAAGAAGCAACGAATGATAAAATCAAAAGGGAACAAGCGTTCTACATCTATACATTTTCAGTAGAAAAAAACACTTTAGAATAAACACAAGCCTTAGAAGAATCACTTCTAATATACAGACTTCCAAATACTGGGTTCCATGGCCAGCTTAAGAATGATCATTGAAATATTTTAATTCCACTACAGTAGTGTAATTCCCCCCCCACACACACACACATGTTTCTTAAGAGTTTGATGTGCCAACTGGACAAAAATACAGAGATCAAGGGATTTTAGGAATTTTAGGGATTTTAAATGCAGTAAATATGATATAAATATGATATGTATATCATATTTACTGCATTTATACAGCTTAAGGGACCAGCTGAGGGAGACGGAATGAAAAGACCATAAGAGCCAGTCTGCTGGAGTTTGATGTGAGAGAGTGTTTACAATAAATACCTGCATCAGGAAGACTGAAACAATGGGGATACCAAGGGATATAATAACATTTAAGGGGGAATTTTTGTGGAGTTGAATCCCTAGAACACAAACTACAAGCAATTCATGACTGCTAAGAGAAGAACTTAAGCTTCTAAAAGTGCTCTGCCCCCATATTGGAATACAGTGCAGAGGGGTCAGTCTTGAAACCATATAAAACCCAATAAAAATGGATCCATCAGTTTGTGTGTGCATGTGTGTGTGTGTGTGTATGTGTGTGTGTATGTATATGTGTGTGTGTGAGTACTTATGATTTTTTGCTTCTGTGTCACTTGCTATTTGAAAAGGGGGATATATGGGTTTCTTTTACACCTATATTTTTTTTTCTCATTGGAAAAAAATGTATATACCCCCTGACAAAGTGAAAACATGGTAAAGTTTCAACAATCTTTCAATATTGTAAAGTTCGTTTCTATTTGGACTTTTGTAAAGCTAATTAGCCTTTCATTCATTTTGAGGGAAATGATAGCAATTTCATAAATTTATTATTTACAAGCAATGTTCTATATAGTTAGGTCAAGTTAATATTTGTATAAATAACCAATGAATTTTAATTTATTTTGTCATTTCACTCTGGCTGTATTGATATATCATTACATTGTATTGCTATAATATAAAATTGATACATTTCCTTGATCTTCAGTCTTATTTAGTCACATTCACCACTTGGAAAATAAGACCCTCAAAGTTGAAATTTGTGCAAAAGCTTTCAAATGATTCATTTCTTATGAACATATGATTTTGCATATCAAGGAAATTAAGATTTCTTTGTAAGAAAAGTTATGTTTGCTTTGGACTCATTTTATAATTTGATTTTATTTTTTAAATAATGACTATGTATATAGTGCACATGAGGCTAGAATTCAATGTTTCTCTCCATTAGCTTTCTAACCTTAACTTCTCTAATATCACAGGGTGGTCCCACCATGTTTGGCTTATGTTTTTATCTTCATTCACACTAATAAGAGGTCCTGGACAGGATGAAAATTTAATAAATGAGTATTATATATAAGAATGAATAACCATCAGCAATTTTAAGAAGTTGTATTTGTAATGTTAGTACCTAATTTTTATAAGTAAATTTTGGTTAGCTTCTGCCATGAATCTGTAGATGTATTAAATATTTTATCAACTAGGAATTGTGCATTCACATGTAATTATTTAATATTTTTATGTTTGAATATTATATCAAATATTTAGAAAAGATATTAAAAAACACACATAAAAGCAGACATAGCATAATTCTAGGCATGTAATCCAGTTTCAACGTTCTCAAGACCAGTTATATTTGAATTTAATTAATAACTTATCTTTTTAAACTTTCATTTCGCAGTTGCCCTTTGCTGAAAAACATGGTTGAATATTCTAGATAAATAAAGTACTACAGCTTTCATAATTAGGCAAAATTCAAAATTATAGATAATCTAGTAGCTTTTTATTTAGACCTCAGAAATTACAATGTTGTGTGATGTAGTTCAGCAACATCTCATTAGTGTGGTGTCTTGTCATTTTATGCTGTAGGAACTTGTTCTTTTTAAAAACATATTCTCTTCACATCTCCCTCACTGCCCCCTCATAGTTACTCCTTCCTGCAATTCTACTCCCTACCCCCTACACCCCTCCCTGGTATTCCCTCAGGAACATCAAGTCTGAGAAACTAGGCATACCCTCTCCCACTGAGGCAGACAAGGCAGCCCAGATAGAAGAATATATCCCACTTACTGATGCCAGCTTTTGGGATAACCCTCACTGCATTTGTTAGGGATCTACATGAAGACCAAGCTGCACATCTGCTACACATGTGCAGGCTAGCCTAGGCCCAGCCCACATATCTGCTACACATGTACAGGCTGACCTAGGCCTAGCCCTTGTATGTTCTTTGGTTGGTGGTTCAAACTCTAAGAGCCCCAAGGGTACAAGTTAGTTGACTCTGTTGGTCTTCCTGTAGAGTTCCTATCCCCTTTGGTGCCTACAACACTTCCCCAGGAAGGAACATGTGAGGATGCTTGATGATCACTTAGTAGGGGAGATAAAACAGTCATGAGAGGCAGATGGAGGGAGAGAAATGGGTGAGAGAGGGGATATGGAGAGGAATAGGTGGGTTCAGGATCAGGTGTGGGAGGGACAGGAGAGATAGTCAGATGACCATGAGGATGAATGGAAATTGGATTCTGAAAGGGGTGGGTATAGTAAGTAATATTAAAACAAATCCTGATGTGTTTTTTTTTCCTGCCTTAGAACATTTCCGTTTTTGGATAAAACACACACACACACACACACAGCCTTTATATTTTAATATGCCTTAAACAGCACAATAGCTTGGCAACTTTTTACTCTCAATGTTATTAGAATTTACCTTCCCATCCATAACTCATTATTATGTTTCATCTGGGCTGCTCTTAGCCCCAAATGGCCATTCTACATGGCCATGTTTTTACAGCTCAGCTAAACAATGGGAGTTCTCCTTTCTCCTCTCCTGAATGTTCTTCTTCTATTCCATGGAAGCTTTTTCCCTTTACCTCCCACAAGCTCATTAAGACCTCAACATCACATCTCCTCTGCCCAGCTATTATCTATCAGCTTCTGGCATCTTTATTCACCAATCAAAAGTAACTTGGGAACAGGGTCTCGATGACAGTAAAAAGCAAAACCTCAACAATTCCCTCTTTCAGTCCACTAGAAGGTTCTTTTTTCTCAGATATTAATTTAATACAATTATAACAACTATGCAAATTTTAAGATATGATATATGCTTATTACATCAGGTTTATTATAATTGGTAATTTAGATAAAGTATCTTATTATCTATCCTAACTTAGTAACTTTAGTATTCTGAACTTAAATCATGTATGATTTCAACTTGTATTGCCATATAAAAACCATCCTTTCCAATCTAGAACACCTTCTTTAATGCTGAACAGCTTAATTTCAGTTGTGAGAATATGATTATTTGTCAACCCTGTCAGAGATTTAAGAAAGAATATATAACTCAAGTACAGATACATGCTAAGGTGGAACCAGCTGAGAGGCACAGGCCACAGAAGCAGCAGAGCAGCTAGGACAGGGTCCTTTTTACCTCCATCTACACCCAGGAGGGACAACTGATCCACAACCCTCTGTGCATATTTCCCTCAAGCAGAGAGCTTGTCTCCAGGGAGTGCTCTGACCCCAGAACTCAGGAGGGACTGCTGATCCATAGCCCTCTGCACTCGGGTCTTACCAGGGGAGAGCTGAACTCCCAGGAGTGTGATACAGGCTTACAGACTCACAGGAGGAACGAGCACAAGTCAGAGACAGCAAGAACATCTAACACCATAGATTTAACACATGGGGAAAGGCAAATGCACGAATCTTACCAACAGAAACCAAGACTACTTGGTATCATCAGAACACAGTACTCTATCCACAGCAAGTCCTGGATAAGCCAACACACTGGAAAAGCAAGATTTGTATCTGCAAATCATATCTTATGATGGTGATAGAGTGATTTAAGAAAGACTTAAATAACTCCCTTAAAGAAATTGAGAACACAGGTAAACAGCTACAAGCCCTTAAATAGGAAACAAACAAACAAAAATTCCTTAAAGAATTACAGGAAGCACAACCAAACAAGTGAAGGAATTAAACAAAACCATCCAGGACCTAAAAATGGAAAGAGAAACAAATAAGAAATCACAAAGAGAGACGACTCTGGATATAGAAAACCTGGGAAAGAAATCAGGAGCCATAGATGTAAGCATCACCAACAGAATACAAGAGATAGAAGAGAGAATCTCAGAGGCAGAAGACACCATAAAAAACATTGACACACCTGTCAAAGAAAATGCAAAATACAAAAATATCCTAACACAAAGTGCCCAGGAAATCCATGACAAATTGAGAAGACCAAATCTAAGGATAATAGGTAAAGAAGAGAATAAATAATTCTAACTTGGGCTGACCAGATAGCTCAGCGAGTAAGAGCACTGACTGCTCTTCTGAAGGTCCTGAGTTCGGATCCCAGCAACCACATAGTGGCTCACAACCACCTGCAATGTGCCACGCCCACTCATCTACTCCAGTAAAGTTTGCAGTATCAGGCTTGAAAGCCTGATCATGGACCAGAGGCGTAAGACTTCAAAAGGAGTTTTGCCTCCTGGGTATTCAGTCAGTAGTTGGCATCTCCTAACTCAGACATGTTAGACATATTCCAGATTAGTCTTTCCAATCGTCAACATGCCTTCTTATTCAGGCATAATGGTACCCCAAGAAATGATTCATAAATAGCTAAAACTTAATATTAAACATTGTTCCCTGGCCAGCACAATGTTCCAATACATCCTAATTTATTATCAAGCTGTTGTTAGCTTGGAATTTCTCACAAGGAAGCTGCCTTATCAGACAGGGTGTCCTCAGAGTTAGGAATAGAGGTCAGGCACTATTGTTAACTGTAAACAGAATTCTCAGAGCAGTCCCACAGAAGACAGAATTGCTTTACATACCAGAGAGTAATTGAAGGACTTCCTTCACTTAAGGGCATTCTCAGGAACTGCTAGATTGGGACTTCCTGGTGTTTGCCTCCAACAGACCCAGATAAATAGCTTGGGACTGCCAAAATAGCACCAGCTGGAAGGGCACCACTGCTCTTCTGCTTCACACCTGGATGCCTGATCTTACCGACCTTGATGTGACCATCATTTGCCTATGTGACTTCTGTCTTAATGCCTGATCTTACTGACCTTGATGTAACCATCACCTGCTTATGTGAATTTTGTCATTCACCCTGTTTTCTGTATTCTATATAAGCCTAGTTTTCACTTTGTTCACAGACTCATACATTCAGATTCGAGACAGAGCATTCGAGCTTTGAGTCTCATGCAGTCTGCAGCCCCTTGGCCCAGAGCACTTGGGCCCCAGAGGTCGGAGTGCAATGCCTGTCCAGAAGAGGTGGCTGCTTTAGACCCAGTGTATTTCAGGTGACCTCAGATGTACCTCAACTGCTGAGCTGCCAGATTTTTCATTTCTCTTTTGTAGTGACTGTAAAAGCCTGATGGCATTTTTAAGATGTACACTCAGACTCAGCACTTCCTTGTGTCTACTCCATTTGTCATTCTCACCAACACCTTGTCTAACTGACTAAGACGCTGTTTCCCCGAGGGTTGAGGGAGGCCCAGACTGGCAGGCCCACTGCAGCAATGAGATTGGACGCCCTCTTCTAGTGCATCTGAAGACAGCTATGGTGAATTACACTTGAGCAATGTGGGCCTAAGCAAGTAGGGCCAGAGCAAGCAGGGCCAGAGCAAGCAGGGCCAGAGCAGGCAGGGCCAGAGCAGGCAGGGCTAGAGTGAGCAGGGCAGGAGCAAGCAGGGACTGAGAGCAGCCACACACATGAAGGCTTACGGCCATCTGTACAGCTACAGTGTGTTCATACACATAAAATAAATAATATAAATCTTAAAAAAAAGACTTCTAGCTTAAAGGGCCAATAAATAATTTCAACAAAATTATAGAAGAAAACTTCCATAACTGAAGAAAAAAAAAGATGCCCATGAATATACAAAAAGCCTACAGAACTTCAAATAAACTGGACCAGAAAAGAAATTCCTCCTGCTACATAACAGTCAAAACACAAAATGTACAAAAGAAAGAAAGAATATCAAAAGCAATGAGGGAAAAAGGTCAAGTAACATATAAAGGCAGACCTATCAGAATTACACCAGACTTCTCGCCAAAGACTATGAAAGCCAGAAGATCCTGGGATAATGTCATACAGACCCTAAGAGAACGTAAATGCCAGCACAGGCTATGATACCCAGCAAAACTCCTAATTACCATAGATGTAGAAACCAAGGTATTCTATGACAAAACCAAATTTACACAGTATCTTCCCACAAATCCAGCCCTTCAAAGGATAGTAAATGAAAAAATCTAACACAAGGAGGGAAAATACATCCTAGAAAAAGCAAAAAAGTAATCTTCCAAAAAAGCCTCAAAGAAGATAGTCATATGAACAGAATTTCAAGTTTAACAACAAAAATAACGAGAAGCAACAATTACTTCCCTTAATAGCTATTAATATCAGTGGACACAATTCCTAAATAAAAAAACTTCGACTATCAGACTGGGTACATAAACAGGACCCAACATTTTGTTGCATACAGGAAACTCACCTCAGTTACAAAGACAACCACTACCTCAGATTAAAGGCTGGAAAACAATTTTCTAAGCAAATGGTTCCAAGAAAAAATCTGGAGTATCTATTCTAATATCGAATAAAATTGATTTTCAACCTAAAGTTATCAAAAAAGAGGAGGGACACTTCATATTCATAAAAGGTAAGATCTACCAAGATGAATTCTCAATTCTGAACCTCTATACTCCAACTGCAAAGGCATCTACAATCATAAAAGAAACCTTACCATAGCTCAATGCACACACTGCACCACACACAATAATAGTGGGAGACTTCAACACCCCACTCTCTGCAATAGACAGATCATAGAAACAGAAACTAAACAAACACACAGTGAGAATACCAGAAGTTATGAAACAGATGGATTGAACAGATCTACAGAAGATTTTACCCTAAACCAAAAAGATATAACTTCTTCTCAGCACCTCATGATACCTTCTCCAAAACTGACCATATAATCAG
>JADRCC010087747.1:0-11621 GCA_019843855.1 Hylomyscus alleni
CCTGGGCTGGCATTTGTGTTCTCTTAGGGTCTGTATGACATCAGCCTTAGGATCTTCTGGCTTTCATAGTCTCTGGCAAGAAGGCTGGTGTAATTCTGATAGGTCTGCCTTTATATGTTACTTGATATTTTTCCCTCACTGCTTTTTAATATTCTTTCTTTGTTTTGTGCAATTTCTTTTCTGGTCCAGTCTATTGGAATTCTATAGGTTTCTTGTATGTTCATGGGCATCTCTTTCTTTAGGTTAGGGAAGTTTTCTTCTATAATTTTGTTGAAGATATTTACTGGCCCTTTAAGTTGGAGGTCTTCACTTTCTTCTATACCTATTATCCTTAGGTTTGGTCTTCTCATTGTGTCCTGGATTTCCTGGATGTTTTGGGTTAGGAACTTTTTGTATTTTGTGTTTTCTTTGACTGTTGTGTCAATGTTTTCTATGGTATCTTCTGCCCCTGAGGTTCTCTTTTCTATCTCTTGTATTCTGTTGGTGATGCTTGCATCTATGGTTCTTGACTTCTTTCCTAGGTTTTCTATCTTCATAGTTGTCTCCCTTTGTGATTTATTTATTGTTTCTTTCTCCATTTTTAGGTCCTGAATGGTTTTGTTCAATTCCTTCACCTGTTTGGTTATGTTTTCCTGTAATTCTTTAAGAGATTTTTGTGTTTCCTCTTTAAGGGCTTCCACCTGTTTACCTGTGTTCTCCCGTATTTCTTTAAGGGACTTCTTTATGTACTTATTAAAATCCTCTACCAGCCTCATGAGATGTGATTTTAAATCTGAATCTTGCTTTTCTGGTGTGTTGGCATATCCAGGACTTGCTGTGGTGGGAGTACTAGGTTCTGATGAAGTCAAGTAGTCTTGGTTTCTGTTGGTAAGATTCTTGCATTTGCCTTTCACCCCTGTTGATCTCTGGTGTTAGATGTTCTTGCTGTCTCTGGCTGGAGGTTGTTCCTCCTGTGGGTCTATAAGCCTGTGTCAGCACTCCTGGGAGACCAGTTTTCTCCTGGAAAGATGTGTTCACAGAGGGCTGTGGAACATCAGCTTCTCCTGGGTGCAGAGGGAGGTAGGAAGGACCCTGTCCCAGCTGCTCTGCTGCTTCTGCATGCTGTGCTTCTTCTGGCCCTGCCTTAGACTGTCACTAGAGAGAAAATCACGATCTCATCTGAGTCCTGGGGTCAGAGCACTTCCTGGAGACAAGCTCTTTGCTGACAGGAATGGTGTACTAAGGGCTATGGAACAGGCATACCTCCTAGGTGTAGATGGAGTTAGGAAGGTCTGTGATTATTTGTAAACTCTTCCTTTACTTTCATCTATTCTTTTCCCTTCTGTTAATACTTCTAGAAGTTAGGACATTTTGCTTTTCTCTTTTTATTTAAAAATTTAAATATAATAGATTTTGATCATATTCTTCCCCTTCCCCAACTCCTCCCCAGTCCATCTCATCTTCCTATTTATACATATTTGAGTTAGATGATTTACTTCTTAAACTGTTCCTATTCCCTTTTTTTGCAGGACTTCAGGAGGATCTTCAGTTCTGGTTTAAATACGACCTGTCTTGATTTGTTTATTGCTTAATTAATTGTAGCTTTAAGAAATATAAAAATATTCTCAACTCAACCATCCAAAATTAAAGGTTGCAGGTGAAGTTAGAGTTGTTCATGGTATCCTTTCTTGTTTCCCATCATCCAAAGCAGCACTAATCTATATCTGTTTTTCATGACTCCTTTGTCCTAATTTTGTATAGTTTTTGACATGGAAATGTATTCCTAAAGAATTTACTTTAAATCATTAGCTATGTTTAACTTGTAGAATAAGTACCCTGATGTATGGAATAATTAGCCTTTATTTTATTTTTACTTAAATTCATTTTGATAAAATTCATATGTAATATTATGTCTTATAATAGTTCTTTAAGTTTGCACTGGTATATATAGTAATGAATTATGTATCTGTATGACAGTTTATTCTTTCTATCAGTGACCAGTGTTAGGATTCTTTCTTAGCATCTTGTGCTATGAACAACACTTCTGTGAACTTTCTTGAATGTTTCCAATCATATTGTTAAGTAAACATTTTTCTGGGATATGTGTACCCAGGATTGGAAGTACTAAGCTATGTACTTGTAGTAGCATAGTAATGTTCAACTGTATTCCAACTTTAGACACTTATAGGCATTATTTTGTCTTAGCAAACTGCACAAAATGGTGTCTAATATGACTTGCCATACCTTTCTTCTTTGGTACCATGAGTTTCTTGTTTTGGGAAATTTCTCTTGTCAGCTCTTTTCCTTCCTTCCTTCCTGCCTCCCTCCCTCCCCTTTTCCTTCCTTCTTTTCTCTGTTTTTTTTTTTTTCCTTTGAGACAGAGCTTCAGGCTATAGGCAAGCTGACACAAAACCCAAAGTGCAGCTGGCCCAAACACATGATGATTCTCCTCCTTAAGTCTCTCTAGTGCTGAGATTACAAGTTTGTGTAACTGCCACTACACCTGGCTCTTTTCATTAATTTTCTACTACGTTATCCATGGTTCTCATAGCTGTATAGAATTTCTTTATTTATCTCTATTACCAATTATTGCTTGTTTTTTAGTACTTTGGATAAAGTCTTCCAGAATCTTCCTCTTTTTGTTCATATTCTTTAAAATGTTTTAAAATATGAGTCTTGGCTTAGTTAAAAACAATAATCTTTCAGGATATCATTAAAGTATACTGCTCTATGTCATTTACTAAATATTTGAATCTCTGTTTTATATAAAGTTTGAATATGGATCTTGTTTAGTATGTGTCTGAAGCATATAGTAGCATTATCTATTAGATATTTCCTACTTGCATTATTAAGTCTATTGATATACCATTTCTGTCCTTTCTTATGGGTGATACTGATTTTGGTTAGGTCATTTAATTTACCCCAGTTTCATTATTGCACAGTTCTGATAATATAGATTCATAATGACTATTAATACCTTGGAAAATATCCCACAGTTGATGTTTACTGTCAATTGTGTTCTGATTATTATTTGGTCCTTTTGTCTTTCACATAAATTGTATCATCAAGTCATATGGAATATAGCTCTCTTTGTAGTTTGGTTTGGATAAAACTAACAGGTTTAAGATATTAAATACTACATTTTTGTAGTTCTTTTAAAATACATCTTAATCATGTTTTATATTTTTCCAAATTTGTTATATATGTATTATTAGATTCATTTCCAGGTTCTTGAAATTTCTAATACTGTTTACTGCAAATTGGCTCTTCTCTTTAAGTATATTTTAATGGTTTACTGCTGGTAGATAGAAAAGCAAGTGAATTTTGTTCATTAATGTTACATGTAGCCACTTTGCTGAAGTCTCTTGTTTATAATAATGCCAAAAACCATACAGTTTGAGTCTTTTACAAAAATTATCACACTATTTATAAGTGATCCACAAACAATTCAATTCCATTTCTTGTTTTAAATCATTATACCTTTAATGATTTTATTGGATAGAATTTCATGGACATTTCATTGAGTTAAGATTGTAATGGTGGCTTTCTTGTTCTCATTCTTGAGTTTAAAGAAATTGTGCTGGTTAGGGTTTTTTGTTGTTTTTGTTTGTTTGTTTTTTGTCAACTTGAGGTAAGCTAGAGTACAGTAACCTGGGACAGGGGAAACCTCCATTAAGAAAATAAGTCTGTCAGACTGCACTCGGGGCAAGTCTGCAAATCATTTCTTGATTAATGATTGATGTGGGAAGGCTCAGCCTATGAACAATGCCATCACCTGGAAAGTGGCCTTGAGTTGTTTAAGAGAGCAGGCTGAGAAAGTCAGGAGAAGCAAGGCAGTAAGCAGTCCTCCTTTATGACCTCCACTTTAGTTCCTGCCTAAACTTCCCTCAATGACTGCGATCCAGAAGTTGAAGCCTAATCAACACTTCACTTCTCAGGTTGCTTTTGCTCACCTGTTTGGTTGTGCTTTCCTGTAATTCTTTAAAGGATTTTTGTGTTTCCTCTTTAAAGGCTTCTACCTGTTTACTTGTGTTCTCCTGTAATTTTTTAAAGGATTTTTGTGTTTCCTCTTTAAGGGCTTGTACCTGTTTACCTGTGTTCTCCTGTATTTCTTTAAGGGAGTTATTTATGTCCTTCTTAAATTCCTCCATTACAATCATGAGATATGATATTAGATCCAAATCTTGCTTTTCTGGTGTGTTGGTGTGTCCAGGACTTGTTGTGGTGGGAGTTCTAGGTTCTGTTGACGCCAAATAGTCTTGGTTTCTGTTGGTAAGATTCTTGCATCTGCCTTTCGCCATCTGTTGACCTCTGGTGTTAGATGGTCTTGCTGTCTTTGGCTGGAGCTTGTTCCTCCTGTGGGTCTGTAAGCCTGTGTCAGCACTTCTGGGAGATCAGCTCTCCTCTGGTAAGACCCGTGCGCTGAGGGCTGTGGATCAGCTGTCCCTCCTGAGTCCTGGGGTCAGAGCATACCCTGGAGACAAGCTCTCTGCTTGGGGGAAAAGCAGAGAGGGTTGTGGATCCAACGTCCCTCCTAGTTGTAGAGAGAGGTAGAAAGGATTCTGTCCAAGCTGTCCTGACACTTCTGTGGTGGCCTGAGCCTCCAGTCTGGTCCCACCTTACAAAGTCACTGGAGAGAAAATGGTGATCTCGCCTGAGTCTTGCTATATTTTTTTTTATATAGCCTCTTATGATAGCATGCCATAAGCTTTATGGCTTGCCAATCTTTATTATGGCTATTAAATGCTATATTTTCTCCTAAAAAGAATCTTGCTTTTATTGTACCCAAGAAGTTTTGGTCTATTGTGTTTTCATTACTTTGTTTCTAGTATCTTTAAGTTTCCATTGAGTATTTGATTATAGGACTAGGTCACTTAGATGCCTGAAATGCAGCCTGAGCATTAGTTGAGAACCTTCTAATACATTGAGTCTGATCAAAGTTGGCAGAATTATGAGTTACTAGTAAATTTGCTAAACCACTTCATTCAGTATTTGTTAAGTCAAAACTCAAAGAAATCTCTAAATAGGGACTAGAAAGATAGCTCAGTTGTTAAGAGTACATACTGCTCTCATACAGGACACAAGTTTACTTTGCAGAACCCATGTCCATGGGCTCATAAGTATCTGTAACTCAAGTTCTAAAGGATCTAACACCTGCTTCTAGCCTCGGAAGGCACCTGGAATCACATACATGTATACACACACACTAAATAAATAAATAGATACATAAAGAAATAATAAAATAAAACAAAAAAAAGAAAAGAAAAAACCCTAAGTATTTGGCCTCTTCATCATTTGTAGGGATTCTGAGATATTATAGAAAGATATTTTTGTAATTTAAAAAGACTTGTCAGCATATTCCAGGACAGTGGTCTCCAGAAAACTCAGGGAAATGGTAGGCCCTTGATTTTCAGAGGTTGTATCTTAAAGCTATCAACACTCTGAAGTTCCAGCTCATAATGCATTGTGAACACAATATTATCAAATACATAGGCTAGTTAATGATGTCTTATGAGATAGCCAAAGACCTGGTATACACTGTATTACAACAAGTAATCAGTGTGTTCTTTGAATAAGATGGTGAAAATTAGAGAGAAGTAGATTCTTGTTAGGTTAATGAAAACTACTTTAGGTCTTTTCTGCCTAATGGTACATAGAAAGAGAGAGAAAAATAAAAGCATTGGCCAGAATGCTAACTACATACCAGGTGCTAGACACTATGCTGAGTTTCTCCAGGCTCCTTAAATTACTACATCTAGAAGAGCAGCTGTAAATAGGAGTATCATACTGATTGAGAATGAACATAATTCGCCGATGTTTTTTAAGACCTGACTCTTGAATGAAAGCAAAATATGGTATTTAAATTGGACATGAACGGAATAAAAAAATCCTTCCACATCTTTGATGGTATCATTATTTTCTGCTTCTCATGGGACTTTTGCATTATTTTTGGTTTGCTTTGTTAGCCAGGGAAATTCCACAGGCTTTCACAGCTCTTCTGTATACAAATTAGCCCTTACAAATCACAGACCATATGAAGCTCAGGAAGAAGAAAGACCAAAGTGTGGATGCTTCAGTCCTACTTAGAAGGGGAAACAAAATAATTAAAGCAGGTAGAGGGTGGGAGGGATTTGAGAGAAAGAGAGGAGGAGGAGAGGGAAAAGAGGAGCAGGATCAGGTGTGGGAGGAACCGGGAAAGATGTATAGAGGGTCAGGAAGTTGAACAGAGGTGTGTAGCAATGGGGGATCGGAAACTGGGAAAGTCCCAGAAGCCAGGAAAGCAAGAGGCTCCCAGGCCCCAACTGGGATAGGGATGATATTAGCTGAAATGCCCCACAAAGGGGAGAGAAAACCTGTAGAGACCATATCCAGATGTTAGGCACTGTCCCTGGTTGAGGGATGGGGCCACCTGCCCTTCTCAAAATTTTACCCCAGAATAGCTCCTGTCAAAAGGAAATACAGAGACAAAGTGGAGCAGAGACTGAAAGAAAGGCCATCCAGAGACTGCCCTGCCTGGGGATCCATCCCATATACAGTCACCAAATCCAGTCACTATTACTGATGCCAAGAAGTGCTTGCTGACAGGAGCCTGATATAGCTGTCTCCTGAGAGGCTCTGCCAGATCCTTACCAATTCAGATGCGGATGCTTGAAGCCAACCATCAGACTGAGCACAGGGACCCTAATGGAAGAGTTAGGGGAGGGACTGAAGGAGCACAAGGGATTTGCAACCCCATAGGAAGAACAACAATATCAACCAACCAGACCCTCTCCCACCCCAGAGCTCCCAGGGACTAACATCAACTAAGGAATATGTATGGAAAAATCCATGGCTTCAGCTGCATATATAACAGAAGATAGCCTTATATGGCATCAATAGGAGGAGAGGCCCTTGGTCCTGTGGAGGCTCCATGACCTAGTGTAGGGGAATGCCATGGTAATGAGGTGGGAGTGGGTGGGTGGGTGGGGGAGTACCATCATAGAAGCAGGGAGAGGGGGGTTGGGATGGGATTTTTGGAGGGGAAACTGGGAAGGGGGATAACATTTGAAATATAAATAAATAAAATAACCAATAAAAATTAAAAAAAAACTCAGTGAGAAGCATGGTTCATTTTTAAAAACAATTACTGCAACATGTATATAGTTTGGAATGGAGGAAATTTAATATAGTATTGGTTCATAGACCACTGCAACAACAGAGAGAGGACAATGATTTCATCTTGCCATTTTACCATTACAATTTGTCATCTCATTTCTTAAATCTTGGCATTTGCTAATAGAGCACAAGGCTTGTACATCCCTAGGGGTTAGTGTAACTCACAGTGTCCAGTAATTCCTAAACATATTAGGTATTTCCTTTTTGTCAGCATACAGTTATCATGACAAGTAGCTAAATATTCCTTTTGATAAAACTAGGGAGAAAGATGTACACTATATAACTGTGGTGGTATTAGAGTATTTTTCTTTAATGAGCTGTTGATCTGTGGACTGTCTTAGCTTTGGGAATTGTGCTAGAGGTAGGATATTACTGGAGTTTTCATTTATTTTAAAACTGGAGTTTTATATTATTTTAAAATAATAGTTTTATTTATTATTATAAAAGTCTCACAAGTAATTCCCTACTACTTAGCTCTTTTACATGTCCCTTCATTCTAAACAAAATTGTTTTGATTTTCATTTTATGAAATTATATATGTTTTATGTATATACTATATTGTATGAAAAAATTTAATACAAATGGAAAGGACTGTCACTCTAGCAGTGCTGATTATAGTAGTTGTGCTAACTTTGTCTTTCGATATTCAGTATCACTTAATGTCTTCTTTCTTAAATATTTTTATTCTTTTTTTAATAAGGGGCCCTATTGCTATGGTGCTTCTCCCACATTTAGCTCCAAATTATAAAAGTCAATCATTCTTTGTGATGATTTACTTCAATATCATATTTTTTCATGTGAAATATAACACACATTTAAAAGAAATCACAAAGCATATATGTACAACCTACTGAGCTATTATAAAGTGAATGTTCTCAGAATATTAATGTAGAATCCAAGGTACAATACGCCCTGTTACTATGAGCAAATGAAATCTGAGTAACCAATGCCTCAGCCCCAAGTGAGTAGCCAATCTCCTACTGAGGCTCAAAGTGATGGCAAGACCTTCTGATGGCATTTGCAGCAAAGATCCACCCAGCTTTTTTCCACCCAGATATTTAAGGCCTGAAGAGTGCTTCCCTACAGAGATAGCTCCTACTGAGATTGGCTAAATTTGTCTCCTTTTTAGCTGTATATGTTAATCCTCCCTTCATGTTTATCTGTTTGTAAGACCTGTTCAGCTGTATGCAATAACACTGACTCTCTGTTCAATTGTATATAAGAAACATTCCGGGCTTCCAGAGTACTGTGGCTTTTTCATCCAGGAGCCCAGACCACCTGATCCCACCTTTTCTGTCTATGCATCTTTCCTTTCCCTCACACTGTTGTATAATTACTATCCTACTCTTTATGGTATTAATGTTTATACATTTATTTTTAATTTTACTATTTAAGTGTGCATCTGTAATCACACAAGTAAAACAACATATTTTTGAATGCTGCTTCTGTGGAAGTGTATATCATGAGTGATGGATTAGTAATTAGTAGATAGGGATATATGTTATTTCGTCCAGTTTACTTACTGTTATAATTGTAAACTTTACACAAAGCTCTATTTTCATTGTTATATAGCTTTCATTTTATGAACATTTGCACATGGTTTGTCTTCTACAAAATATATACTAAAGCTTCATCCCCAGTTCAACAGTACTGAGGGGTAAGGACATAATGGGGAGTGTTTAGTTATCAGAGAAGGTACCCTAGTGAAAGGATTAATGCCACACATAAAAAGCTTGTCTGCCTTTTGTTACTCTCTCCCGTATGAGGAGCCATTTGTCCACATTTTCCCATGTGAAATGTAACATACACTGTAAATACTACCTTCCACACTGTAATGCACAGTGAGATGACCTCACTAGACAGAAGATGCTGAGGGGATGATTTAGGACATTGCAGGCTTTAGAACCAGGAGAAGCAATTTCTGTTCTTTGTAAATTATTCAATTTGGGTGTGTTATAATGTCAGAAAATAGATTAATGCAGGTACTTCCTTTCTAAAGGCCTTAACTTCTCAAAAATGACACATTAGGGATAATAGGTGAATCTGTGGATTTTGGAACTGCACACTCAGAACATAGTGGTAATATTAAGAAACTGTGTCAATGTGCAGGTTTTTCAGTTAGGTGTATGCTTAGAAACAGAGTTATTATTTTTATATTATCCCACACTTTTCTCTACATGCTTCTTTTTACGTATTGTCAGAGGCATGCTCAGTTTCCTAATTCTTTTCTCTATTGCATATATTTGCAAGCCCTGATTTTATTCTCAATTGCTAGTACTTTACTTATACCTAGAATCTCTACTTTTCACTATGTTCTGTCTATTCTCTGTTTAGTTTTTTTCTTCCTTGGATCTAGCAAAATATTTTTTAAAACCCATGTTTAAAAATAATTTAATATTTGAAGCTCAGTGATACTATTTCTAGGCTTCCTTACTACTTGTCTTTCCTGGTCAACTGCTTCGTTTGGCTATCTTATTTGAGCCAGCACTCACGTTAAAATATTTGTTTTAGAAATACCTTGACATTTTAGATAAAATTACTTTCTTTTCTGAAGTACATATTTTTTTCTTTTTTGCTGCATCTGCCAGACACCTGAGAAAAGCAGCAATCTGGGATTACATTAGTTAGTATGAAGAGCAAGATAGTCTGACTTACTAAAATGACTCAGAGCTGAGTTTCAAACTATGTGAAAGCTGTTTTATTCTTTCTCCACTCTGAGTCTTAAGATGTTACTGTCTAAGGTTTAAATTTTATGTCTAAGTATTTTGCCAGGGCTTGTACTATCACTGGAGTGCTTAATCATCAACTGTCTGGGATCGGGCACCAAATCCAGAAATTATTTTAGGTGGACTCATCTCTATAAATTCTATTGATATTGTACTTTTCCTATTTTTAGCCCTTTTACCAGTCACTCCTGCATGTATTTCTCAAGTTTATGGGGATACAAATTAAAAGAAACTAAGAGAGGATTTGGCGGGATGCTGGCTCAGCAGTTAAGAACACTTACTTACTTACTTACTTACTTACTTACTTACTTTGTAGAGGATCCAGATTTAGTCTCCAGAATCCAAATGGCAGCTGACCACCATCTATAATTCCCCTTCCAAGGGTTCTGATGCCCCTCTTCTGTTGTCCTCTGGCACCAGCCCTGAATGTGGTACACATAAATATATGAAGGGAAAACTCACATAAAATGAAAAGAATAATACAATTTTTAAGAAAAATAACTTGAAATACATTTGCCTTGTTCCCTCCCCTGAGTCCAACTTTAAGGGAAGGAAGCTCTATGGGACATTTTAGCAATAGTGGGATGAATTTTGTCCAATTACAGGCAGTGGTTTTGGCTTGTAAAAAATTTACTGAATTTTGGAGACCCAGTCTTCATATTCTTATGAATGTTCTATTTTTTTTTTCAAAAAATTTTCTATATGTAATATTAAGTTTTCTACATGTAATATTAGATTTTCTAATTGGTATGTCACAGGAGCCAACCTTTTTAATGGAAATGTAATCAATCAGTGTGGACACTTATCACTTCCAACTTACCTGTTAAATATCCCATTTTAAAATTTTATTGAAATTGCATATGTTCATAATGTTCTGTTCTGTTCTGTATACACATTGTAGAGTAATTATATGAAGCTAACTGACATACAATCACATATACTCATTTTCTGTAGGTAGAACATTTTAAACATATTTTTAGTAATTCAGAAACAGACAGTATATTGTTATTAACTGTGATTATCATCCTTTGTAATGGATTTCAGAAATTATTCTCCCTCTCTTACTGAAACTTACTACGCTTGGTCAACATTTCTCCTCTCACTGGCTCTTCCCTCTCTAGGACATTATCACCATCATTCTCATTTTGCTGGTATTTTTTCCTCTTGACATTTAAGTGTGCAATAATTAATTAAAATATTGAAATAATAATTGAAATAAGCCAGACATAGAAAAACAAATACTGCAGCATCTCACTTATATTTGGAATCTTAAAATATTAACCATTTTATAGATTTTCCTATGACTACTTCATTTAAAATTTCGTCCTTCTTCTTCAGACTCTAGTACTCCTTATCTTTCCAATTTAACCACCATAAAATCTTATAATTTTCTAGCATAAGGTATCATTTGCTTTTATAAAGTATATTTGTTTTTATTGTCAGCACTATGCCACCAAAATGTAAGGTCTATGCAAAGCACAAACTTTTGTCTTGCTTACTATAATTATATAGTAAATATTTTAAAAGTTGGATGGTACCAACTAACACATCAGTCAACATCCATTTAGTTATTTTCAATTAAAAACAGTTTACTACAGGAAATCATGGCAGCAAAAAACACTGCCTAGCTTCTCTGCAATTCCTCTAGGCCCCAGAGGAATAGGCTAGAGGCTAGTGTTCCAGTAGGACTGTCAAATGAGTACTGTCAATCTGGTTCATTATCTGTCAATGATAATTCTGCTTCATTAAAAAAAAAAAAAA
>JADRCC010087752.1:0-11586 GCA_019843855.1 Hylomyscus alleni
CTCTCTCTCTCTCTCTCTCTCTCTCTCTCTCTCTCTCTCTCTCTCTCAAACACATACACACACACACACACACACACACACACACACACACACACACACACCCCTTGTGAAAAGGGCAGTCCTAAGGGGTCAAGACCCACAGGTTGAGAACCTCTGTTCTTGCATGTGCTGCTTAGCACCAGAGCAAGTAATATGGACCAGACTTTGCCCAATCCCAGTCATTTGGTCCACTGAACAACCCACTGAAATTTCCAGCCTTGCCTGTGCTTCTGTAGAGATGAAGCAGTAACTCCTAGGGGTTTGTTTGTTGTATGTCTCTTGTTTTGTCTTACTACTATTGTAAGTTTCTAAGTGCAAGAGTCAGGCTTTATGTACGGTTATGCATAGTGTTCTTCACAAGTAGACTCTCAATAAGCATACATATACTTGAATTAGAGTGACACTTTCTACTGATTTAACCAATCAGATAAATTGATTTCCTGGATCAGTCCTATTTGTCTGATTCTTATAACCACAAACACAGCCCTATATACGCTCAGTTGTCACTCACTGTGTCTAAACTAATTTCATCAACAAAATGGGTATTGTTTTGTTGTAATTTGAAAACTAATTCTCTCAAGTAGTTGAAAGTTACCAGAGATTATAAATTTACTAGTTTCCTTGTCATTTCCTAGAGTTTGAATCATTCTAGCTATGTTTTGAATTCAGCATATTTTCAACTTTTAACTATTATGTGCCTTTTATAAAGTACATACAATTTATCAGTATAATAATATAATAATTATACCTAGTTACTAAAATTTATAGGAAGATCCTAATTTCTAAAATGTAGGTCTCTGTTTTCTTCAAGTTGGGCACGTGCGCCTTTCATCCTCTGTTCGACATTTGGCAGCTTTTGTCCATTATGACAGTGGATCAAAACCAAGATCCCTTCCTGTCTATATCTGTACACCTAAAGATACATCTGTATCCTTACCCACTCTTACCCACTGTGTTCAGTCTTAGTAGGCAATAAGAGCATGTTTTCCTCGTTGAGCTCCAGTAAGTTCTTTCCATTGTGTCCCTGGACTCCTCACTCAGGAATGACCTAGAGACACAGTGATCTTATCAAGTCTTAGGCAACTTGAAATCTTGATGGAATGAATACAAGGTTAGAGGCAACTGCAGGAGTTGCTACATGAAATGGGAACATCAGGGTAACTGATAGCTGTCCTTGCTGCATGACCTACTAGGGTTGCTTGGTTCTGTTAGTTCTAAAGATTCATATATATTTTATGTATATGGATGTTTTGTCTCTTCTGTACAGCAGAAGAGAACATCAGATCCCATGGGAATACACTTATAGACAGTTGTGAGCTGCCATGTGGGTGGTGGGACTTGAACTCATGACCTCTATAAGAGCAGTTAATCTTTTTTTTCTCTTTATTTATTCACTTTATATCTCAATATCAGTCCCCTCTTCCTAGCACCCCCTCACATAGCTCCTCTACCACTCTCCTCTCTCTTTCTCTGAGAAAGGGGCGGGAGGGGGACCCCTCTGGATATCATGCCACCTTAGCACATCACATTACTGCAGAACTAGGTGCATCCTCTCCCACTGTGGCCATTCAAGGCAACCCAGTTAGGGAACAGGATCCACAGACAGGCAACAGAGTCAGAGACAGCCCCACTCTGATTGTTGGAGGACCTGCAGGAAGACCAAGCTGCACATCTGCTACATATGGGCAGGTACCTAGGGGTCCAGCCCATGCTCAAGAGCGGCTATCTTAACCACTGAGCATCTCTGATTGTGACCCTCCCCCAGCCAAGAGCCACCTGTCTCAGACGTTGGCTTGCCACAAACAACAACTACTCTCTCCAAGTTCCTGCTAATAGCCACGCCTCTCTCCAAGTGCCTGCTACGCCTCCAGAGACCAAAGATGAAGATGCTGACTGGGCCACGGGATGTTGGCTGACTGAGGGCGGGGTTTTGCCTGCCTGCTTGTTTCTCAGTAGAATAATATATGGCAGACTGAAAGCACTACCATGCTTTGGTCCCATTTTTTATACCTTCTCACCGTCCGGTTCCCTTAATTTCTCTTTAGGCTTCTACGCTTCTTCCAGAAGACCCAATTAGATGCAGCTGCAGGTGGCTGCATCACAGTTTTGTAAGTTTTAAGGTTCTGCTTTTTAAATGGTGGCTCCCCTCAAACTTTTCAGTCTTCCTGCTGTACATCGGTTTGCCAAGACGATTTGTGTTACTTAGTGCCGTGGGACCTTAATGGGTTTTCAGGACCTCAAAAGGGCATCACTGGATGGAAGAAGCCGGAGCTGAGGGCACATGGATTATAGCCATGACAGACAACTTTTAGGTCTCAGATTTTGAAACTGTAATTCTGTGACTTGTACTGTTATTCAGTATAAATTATTATCTGGAAGTAGTCATTAAATTATAGTGGCTCCCTTAAACAATGTTGTGTTTGGTTAAGGACTTTTAAAGAGATCCATTGGCAGGAGCTGTATCACAGATTGTTTCATCTCCCTCCTCCAACTTTCCTCTTATTTAAAAAAAAAAAAAAAGACTGAACCATGTAGTCTAAACTGGCCTTGAACTTGAGATCCTTCTGCCTCACCTTCCCAAGTGCCGAGGGTAAAGACTTATATCACTATGCGGATATCCAGATCTTGGAAGAGATTCCTACCATAGAGAAAGTCAAGGGTGTGTGGCTGTCTGTCCTTGGAAAGTATTACCTCAGCCCACTTGGTCTGTGACAAAGCTAGCCTCAAGAATATTGATGGGCTTGGCTTTAGATTCACAGAGTAAGAAAGGCTGACACGTTCCTTTAAGCTGGACTGAAGTCCAGTAAGCAGATACTTGCTGTGAGTAAGGCACCCTGCCTTTGGACAGCTTGCTTCTGTGATGAGTTTGAAGAACATGTAAGCCATCTCGGGTCTGGGAGTAATCAACCCTGGCTGTTTTCTAGTATTTTTAGGCTTTCCCTTACTTCTGACCTCTTCAAACTTGGGCTGTTTCAAGGTAGGTGGGCACTTTCAGTGACCTGTGGGTGGCGCAGGCACCAACTGTCCAAAGCTTCCAATTTCAAGTCAACTTTGCGGTTATTACACTTGAGCTGTGACTCCCCGTATATAGTTGGAACACGGCATCTAAGGGAAGTTTGATCATTATACAGACACTAATGGTTTCTGCAGTTAACATGGATACTCTAAAAACACTTGCAGAGTCTGCAGTGTGATAGTGATGAATGACTGGCATTTGGTTTGCTTGGCCATCATTAGGAAGAATGTTGACTTCATTTGGCTTTGAGGGAATGACTGCTTAGCTATGGGGATGGTGGACCACTTCCTTTAGAGTCTTAGCTGAGACAGTAATTTCAACCAAGTTCATGAGTTTGCCTTCACAGATTGCTGCAAGAGGTTTCCAAGATAAAGTTTAAAATTTTAGAATTGTCTTTATTAATAGACCCTGTTTTATGTCTTAGTTTTTTCTTGTGCCCTCTGAGCTGCCTTGTTCATTCTCTGCCAGCCACAGTGGCCCCTTTGCTGTTTTGAAGAGGCCAAACTTTCCATTTGCTCAGGGACTTTTCCCTGCCTGGGTAGACAGATTGGGGAACTCTCCAAAGCTGTATGACGGAGCCCCTCACTCCAGCTGGAACCCACCACATGTGTGCCAGAAGAGGGCATCAAATCCCCTTGAACTGCAGTTACAGAAGGTTGTTAGGCACCATGTGTGTGCTGGGAATTGAACTCCTATTGTCTAGAAGAGAGCAGCCAGTGTTTCTTAACCACTGAGCAATCTCTCAAACCCTGGAGTATCTTTTTTGAGGAACTGTATAGTCACTTCATTCGGGCATTATTTGTTAGGTTTTTAATTTTGCAGTAATATTTTTGTAAATATTAATCTGTATTTGGTATGGTAAAAGTTTTTTTCATATTTGTAGGTTGTTTCTTCATTCTGTTATTGATTGTTGTGCAAAAGCATATTATTTCATCTGATCACATCTGTCAGTTTGAGGAGTTATTTGTAGAGGGCATGTAAATAAGAAATAAAATCAGGATCAAGTTGTATGTTACAACGATGAGCAGTTAGCTCATGTCAGCTGTGTGTAGTAGAATCTAGGAGCTGGATGAACAGCCAGCTCATGTCAGCTATATGTAGCAGATGAGAATGAAGTAAATTGTAATGATGTAATGCTAAAGTGTGATTGGCTAAAGCAACTACTCATTGTAGCTAATAAAAGCAGAGGCTTGCAGCTGGCAGGCAGAGGTCTTGATGCTGGGACAGTGAAGACTGTGGTGCTGTCCTGTTCTCTGTCCAGAGGATGACTGAACAGTCACATGACTGACAGATTGAGAGCCTTACCTGTGAGCCTCTCTGCTGCTTTCTCCTGACTCAGGTACTGCATGTGTGTGTTTTGGACTGATGCTTGTCATTGTAGTAAATAAACCTGAGATCAAATGGTATCGGGACTCTGTCTCCTTCCTGGCTCTAAGCTGGATGAGACTTGAGAAAATTGGTGTAGTTGGCAGAATTCCACCTTCATGGTGGGATCCTGAAAAGGAAACTGGGCCCTCTAAGGACTAGTGAAAGTAATATAGATGTCCTGACCATTTTAAATTTTACTAAATTGGCATAAACCTCTGCAGCGCAGGTGCAGAATTAGCCATAACTGTAAGGGAGATAGTGAAAGAAGGAACCACCACCCCAAAGCTGGGGCTGAGGGACTGCCTCATTACCAGCTGATTGTCAACACCTTAAAGCCAACGGCTGCTTATGCAGGAGAGAGAGTGGAAGGTGCAGGGAAACCCATCAGAGAGTAGTTGGCCAAATGCCTGGTTGGGGGGGGGCAGATAAATTATTGGAAAAAGTAATAAGAAACTCACACACCCAAACTAACTTTGGGTGGTATATAAAGAAGAAAACTATTAAAGCTCTATACTCCCTAGCATATATAACTTCAAGGCCATGAAAGTGAGTTCACATACCACGGATCCCACAGAGAGAAAATGGCTTGGAACAAAGAATAAGGTTAAAAGGAAAGTCGGGTTTAAAGAAGTGAAGATTGGGGTACCTCTAACAAGTCCACAAGGAGTAGAGCCACTGTTAGAGCACGCAGCTAGTAAGGAAGTTCCAACCACACTGATGAAAACTGTGGTGGACGTAGATAAAGAGAGACTAATGGGCAAAAGTCTAGCCACTGATAAAGCTAAGAAGTGGGTGAATCTGGGATACTATCTTAAACCAGGGTCCAGGCAAGACAGCTATATCTCTCAGTGACATCTTCCAAAGTTAATACACCTAGAAGAGTCACACTATTTGGTAACAATGATGAGGAGCAGCTTGAACAACAAATAGAAATGAGACCATATACTCATTCCTCATATAGATCAGTTGAGACATAAAGATGCCCAGAATGGAATGAGGGATGCATCCTATATGATAAAGCTCTGGGGAAAAGGAGCAGGCACAGTAATGCTGTCAGAATTAGAGATGAGGACAAGTAAGAATATATAGAAAACCCAGCAGTGTATGAAGCTTTAGAGTAAGTCCTAGACACTGCGCAAGATGATGTACACACTCTCCTGGACTGGATAACCACAGCCTGGAGATACACATTTGCATCTTTAGATCTTACACCACTACACATGAGAGTTAATTTGGCAGGACCACTTCAAAATTTCAAAACCATTTCTGAGGTAATTGATTTCTTTAAAGGGTATAGGGAGTTAGATCCAGAAAAAAAATAGTAACATTAAATGTAAGAAGAAAGCCATTTAAACTAAGAACACCCAGGTTTTTCAGACCATTCACAAATATTAGACCCTTTGGCAGAAAACCTGGAATGCCATTTGTACATAGAACCCCACAGAGGGATGTGTTAAATATGACTTCCAGAGTGAATAAACCTAAGCTTCTCTTAGGGAACAGAAGGCCACTACCACAAAGGTGGCCACCACTACAGAGGAACAATCAGTGCCCAACTATGAGAAGTCAAACACATATTCCTTTCAACAGGAATCAATTAGGCCACAATAAGACCATATATTATGTTGCCCCTAAAAATTAAGAATAAGATAAATGTTAGATGGCTAATTGGTACAGGCAGTGATGTGAATATATACACAAGACTACCAGATAGTATACTAAGTAAGGAAGCAATAATTACACGAGGAATAGCAAGAGAATCCATAGTACTAATACATAAATTAGAATTAATGGTATGTGATAAAATAATTCCCTTGGATTTTGCATGTTGCTGTGCACTAGGAAATATTCTAGGATTCCCAACAATCTTAAAAAAAATTTTCCCTGATTTCCTAAATTTTAAAAAGATTGCCAAAGTAAAATGTAATCTAGCAGAAGTAAAAATATAAGGCTACCAACAGTTAAACCCTTGTTTATGCCACAACACCCATTAAAGTAGGAAATGAGGAGATATCTGAAACCATTAAACCCTAATAAAGAAAGAGGTAATTGAACTAACTCAAAGCTCCAATTTAACAGTCCAAAAATAAAACCAAATGATAAATTGTAAATGACAGTAAATTATAGGAGAATTAATGAATTGTCCCCTAAACTGCCAGGACAATTACCAGATGTAGAAGATATTTTCATGAGGATTAAGAAAGCAACACTGGGGCTGGAGAAATGGCTCAGCGGTAAGGAGCACTGGCTGCTCTTCCAGAGGTCCTGAGTTCAATTCCCAGCAACTGCATGGTGGTTCACAACCATCTGTAATGGAATCTGGTGTGTCTGAAAACAGTACTCATATACATAAAAATAAATAAATCCTAAAAAAAAAAAAAAAAGGGAAGTAGCACCAAAATGTCTGTTACCGCATTCACTTGGCAAGGAAGACAGTACCGATTTTTAAGACTACCACAAGGATACAAAAACTACCCAATAATTGCCCACAAAGTCTAAGATGGTCCCTGGATAAGGTCACACCAGCACCTAACTGTGTTATATTTGTACATGGATGACCTTTGGATAATAGGACAAGAAAAGGAAGATGTACAAAAAACAGTAGAGCAAACCCTACAAGTATTAAGAGATGATAGTTGGACCATCAGTAAACATAAGGTTTCAGGACAAGAAACAAAGGTCAAGTTCTTGGGTCTAATATGGTCCACTACAGAACCAGAAATACCTACAGACGTCATAAGTAAGTTAGAACAGCTTAAAACAGCAACCAATGAAACAGAGGTACAACATCGTATAGGATTATTTGGATATGGAGACAGCACATACCATATTTACAAGTCATTCTGTAACTTGTATAATATCACAAGCAAAGCAAATTATTTCATTTGTGATAAACTTCAAGAACAAACTACCAAAATAGTGCTAGGGTATGTAAAGGAATATTCTAAGCTACATTACATCCAACCAGATGACATAGTATATTGTCATACTGTATAGATATACTATATTTAAACAGTATGGAAACTGGAATATCTCTGCCAAAAAGAAATGGTAGAGAATGGCCATTAGGTTTCTATTGTAAACGCTTCCTATGATTGGAAAACAACTTCTGTCTATATGAGAAAACAATTTGGACAGCGTATGAGACCTTTAACACTTGCCACAGCATGCTCTTAAATAACCAAGCAATAAGCCAGGCGGTGGTGGCGCATATCTTTAATCCCAGCACTTGGGAGGCAGAGGCAGGTGGATTTCTGAGTTCGAGGTCAGCCTGGTCTACAGAGTGAGTTCCAGGACAGCCAGGGCTATACAGAGAAACCCTGTCTCGAAAACAAAAAACAAACAAAAAAGCAATATTCAAGACCATCATCCCGATCCTAGATTGGATCAAGGCACCAGTGGCAGCATGGGCTGGTCTACCCATGGAGGAGAAATGATACTTGGCGGAGCTCCTTCACACTGGTATCCTGTCTACAAAGGGATCGGTGCCAAAGGCATCGGAGTTGATACTTCAGACTTACTGCCCTATGACTCCACAGGGATTATCAATCATCCCAAATGCCACCCCTCCCCAGAAATAGGTACCACTAGGGCATTGGGGGACAGGAGAGTACCAGCCTTCCCTGGTTAATGCCTGGTTTACAGATAGCTCCGCAGTCAGTAAACAGAATGTGGTCTTGTGGAAGGCAGAAACCTACAGACCAAGAGATGAAATGGTGATTACAGAACAAGGAACAGCTAAATTTGCACAACATGCAGAAGTAGCAGCAGCAGCAGCAGCAGCAGCAGCAAGGCAAAGCCTCATAGAAAAACCAAATGTGCTACATGTGTCCACTGACTCATGGTGCATAGCCAATGGTATAGTCATATGGTCAGGAAAATGGAAAGTGAACAATTGGAAAATTAATGGCAAAGATATAAGGTCAATTTATTTTGGATAGAATTATATGACATAGTCAAAGAAGTTAAGGTGTGTGTATACCACGTGGATGCCCATACTAATAGAGAAGGCAACAAATAGACATAATTCTACAGAGGATAAATTAGCCAGCCTAGCAGTTAGATTAAAATGAAATTGGAAGGCAGAAACACTCTGACAAGTTAAGGGTTAAAGCATAATGGAAGCCGATGCCAACTAGAGCCTAAGAGATATTACCACAGAAAAAATATTAAAAATACATGAGACCCTGGGACATGCAGGAACACATGCCACATTCCAGTGGTTTTCAGGCAGAAATTTAAAGGCAATATGGAAAGGGATCGAGGATGCAGTAAACCCATGCAAACACTGCCCAAGAGATAAAACAGATTCACACACAATTATAAGGGAAATGGCATAGGCTGAGTTTCAACCATACCTTATAAATAGACATTATAGGACCATTAAAACAGTGGGAAGAAGCATATGCTTGCACCTTGGTAGACATATGCACCAGATTAGGATCCTTCAAAAGCAGACCACACCCAAGCCAATCTTTAGCCATACTCACATTATGGGATTGGATTCTCCGTGATGGGATCCCAAATATTATAAGTCTGATCAAGGGACACATTTCACAGGGAGCAAGTTTAAAACTTTTGTAAGATTATGACCAGACAATGGGACTATCACAAGGCTTATCAGCCAACGGCAACAGGAGCCATTAAAAGATGTAATGGCCTGCTCAAAACTAAGCTTGCACATAAAGATAAGAATAGCTTCCTGGCACAAGATCTAAAAAATTAACACATGGACTAAATATTAGGCCAGAATTGAATAGGGAATCCATGATACAAGAAGCAACAAAATATTACAGATGTAACATATAAATCATATATGAATTAAACTTAGTATAAATATTTTTAGATAGTGTACTGAATGGATACAAATATGGATAAAAATATAACCACAACCATATAAATTGTATAAAACACCTGGAGGAATACTGGGTAACACTGACTGGCCATTTCATATGGATAAATGTTAATAACACACCAGCATACATCCCTGTGGAACAAACTTACAGACTAGGACCCAACATGTATTTATATCCACACATACCCCATAAGAAAGATGAAAGAAACAGTATTGACATATTCCACTGTGCCTCACACTGTATAAATCTTGGGCAACTATAAATCCTTGATATGCATCAATAATGAAACTATAACTAGATGCAATTATTTAAATGAAGCAACCATGGGTGATCATCGTATAGAATGGAAGATAACTAGAGGATGCTATCTAGTACATAATTGTTCCCAGACGGTAGTACACAATCAGATGCAATTAACCACAGTAAACTACCAAGAAAAATATTACTTCTTGTCTGATGCACAATTAGATTTCAAATTGGAGAAAGACCACATGGATAAATTCGTTAACTCCATTAGAGAAATCAATGAGACAGCAGAGCACAATGAGACACAACTACAGAGCATACACCAAACACTTGAACCAAGAAAAATTATTGGTGCAGAGTTACTCAATATGGCAGGCCTACTCAGAGCAAGGACTGGAATAAGGAATTGAAAAAAATGTGACATATGGGACCAGTTAGCTAGAATTGCTCAATTTTATTTTGTGTGTTACCCTCTATATAATTTGTTTCATTGGTTGAAAGAAGTATTTTGGTTGGTGATATTTTGCATTCTTCTTGTACTAACTATACGAATACATTTGTTTCCTTTTAGACATGTCTGTAATAAGAAAAGCAGGAACTCCTAATTGGAAGAACTGGGTGGGGCATACACTCAGGATGTCAATGCAACCTGGGAAAGTCCTCTGAAGTCAGATACTGTTTTGTTAATTGTTTCTATAAAGCTATGACACCATTGAAGTTTTGTTTAGCAGAGTGCATGTGTTCACATTTGGAACTCCCAAAAATTGTACTTATTGTACATCCCCATTAACCATGATGCACCTCCAGGGCCCACCGGAGGAAGACTGACTTTATGTTAATAAACTATGTTTGTTTCCACTTGCCAATGACCAGACACCCGTTATATAATGAACCAGTTAGGCAGGTGATTCATTGCATAACCTCCATTTCTGCCGTCTATATAATCAAAGGTAGCCATTATCAATATGACCTATGCAAAACTCTGATCATAGGTGATGGCGAATCCTCAAAAGCCTGGTTCCATGAAGACCGGTATAGAGTTAAATCTCCCATACCACCCCTTGATCCAAAAACATTAAAAGCATATTGTACTAGATGACTGGTAAAACCATTTTTTAGAGGAAAGTCTGTTTCAACGTAATGCTTGAGATCAAACAGTATCTCCTCGAGAGCCGTTCTTCCTTCCTGCCTCTAAGTCAGACTCTCAACGATCAGATAAGCAATTTAAACAGACCCTTCACAAAATAGAAACAGTAATCAAAAACGTCCACACCAGGGCCAGATGGTTCAAGTGCAGAATTTATCAGACTTTCATAGAAAAATTACATTAAGATTTTTGATCCACTTTGAACTGGTTTCTACACATGGCCATTTAGTGTTCTTACCACTTCTTAAAGAGTTCTTCCTCTGATCCCAGGATATGTTTGACACTTTTTCAAAAATTAGATGGGTTTAGCCACGTGGCTTATTTCTAAGTCTTTTATTCTAGTCCATTACTATTTTCAAATATACTATGATCTTGCAATCTAATTTAAGATTAGAAATTCTGATATTTTGATCGTGCTGCTCTTTAGACTTGTTTACTTGGGGGCGGGAGTCTTCTGTGTTTCCATATAAATTTTAGGAGTATATTTTTTAATTTTATGGAATAGTTTGATGGGGATTATGCTGAATCTGTAGACTGCTTTTGGTAATGTTGGCATCTTTACAGCCTTCATTGGACAGCCTCTGAGCACGGGGGCTGCTTCTGTCGCCTAGTGTGTTCTTCACTTTTAAAATTCAGTTTTAAGCCGGGCAGTGGTGGCGCATGCCTTTAATCCCAGTACTTGGGAGGCAGAGGTAGGTGGATTTCTGAGTTCGAGGCCAGCCTGGTCTACAGAGTGAGTTCCAGGACTGCTAGGGCTACACATGGAAACCCTGTCTCGAAAAACAAACAAACAAACAAAAATTTCAGTTTTAAAGTTTTCATTGTATAGGCATCTCCTCTCCTTGGTTAGGTATACTTTATTTTTAATTTGTTATTCTCTCTCTCTCTCTCTCTCTCTCTCTCTCTCTCTCTCT
>JADRCC010087758.1:0-15394 GCA_019843855.1 Hylomyscus alleni
CTTCCCAGACACCATCACCTCTTAGGGACCAGTTGGTCACACACAGGAGCCTACAAGGACAGCTCACATTCAGTCCCCAGCAGTTAAATGACAGGATGCTCAGACAGTACAGCTTTTATCTCGTCCACCCTCGGTCTACTTTTCAACAAAATACAGGGTTTATAAAGAAAAGGAAGTCTATTGATCTTCCACTAAGAAGTAAAGTCATCTGTCTGTCCATTACTGGAAAAGTTTTCCAGCAGGGAGTGAGATGAGCGGTCTTCCCTAGGGAGGGGCACACCAATAGGTCACCCTGAAAACATACACAGAAGGAACATGGATGGACTGAACCAGTTACATTTAGAAATATGTATGTATATACATGCTTGCACTGACAATTGATGACAAAAGAAGAGAGTCAGAAGGGGAATATGGAAGGGTTTGGGTGGAGTAAAGAGAGAAATGATAATTTAACAAGTTAACCATTGGCCACCTGCTTTGAGATGGTAGTGGAGCCCACAGCAGAGCTAGGCAGACATTCCTCTCAGTTAAATGGTGTGAAGTAACTAGTGAGACGCTGGAATGAGAGGATTCAGGATTTTCTACTTCCATGTTGTTTGCTTCCTGGCCTGGGCAAGACATCTTCTCTATGCTTATGTAAACTTAGAGCCTTCTCTCCAGTCCGCTGGGTACCACGAGGGTCAGATGATTGAAAGAACAGCACAGTGCCCTCAGCTTACTCTGCAGTGTCCACATTAGCCAGGTTCAAAGGTCAGGCAGGTGGCATAGCCCAAGTGCGATCTGTTTACAAGGTCCCTTTCTTGATCTCCGAGGGACAATACTTTACCAGATAAAATGTAAGTCTATATAACTTAAGTTCTTTACAAAATTAGCCTTTAACCTTTAGCCACCAAATGAGTTTCATGAAGACTTGACGTGTAGAGAAGAAAAGTAATTTTCCTAAGCCAACAGCACTAGAAGTGTCCATAATTACCTCCCAGCTAAGCCGGAAGCTGATTCCCACAGCTGCAGCTGATAACGAGTGAGCGCTGCAGGCTGGGGATGGCTCGGAGCACAGGCAGGCTCGCTTCCATTCTGTTTTAGAGGAAGGTGACAGTTTTCTAGGAGTGGCATTGACAGATCTTGGGGTGGCAGATGGATAGGGAATGCTATGGTTCTAGAGACCTTCAAGCTGTGCGTGGTGACGTATGCCTGTACATATGTATGTAGCACTGGAGAGGCAGAGGCAGGAGGGTCTGGAGATAAAGGCCAGCAGCCTAGGCCACATGAGACTTCGCTTCAAAAACAGAAAGAAAAAGCTGTCAACGGTAGTACGGGTGGAATTTACTTGTGACAGTATGTATGTGCCATGTGTTAGACTGGGAGAGACATTTCTGCTGCTTCTCACTGATTTCATATCCATCTCCACAAGGCTTCCTGGGTAGGAGTTTATCGTGCTTCTGCTGAAGGCGACCAAAAGATGTTCCTAAGAGTTCAGCTCATGTAGCTCAATAAAACAGGTGCACCAAGATATTTTGACAAAACAAGACACCATGTAATTTGAAGAAGCTGTTTTTATCAGCCAGCTATGCTAATTTCCAGTCTATTCAGACCACATGGAGAAATGTATTTTCTGCAAATGAAACTATCAGTGGAGAAAATGAGACCTTTAAACATATAAGAATATCTGCAAACAGTGATGAGTAAAAAATTGAAGTTAAGAAACTTTCCTTAATGTTTTAAGTTTGTAATTTTACTGGAAAGAAAA
The DNA here is from genome assembly GCA_019843855.1 of Hylomyscus alleni. Classification (NCBI taxonomy): domain Eukaryota; kingdom Metazoa; phylum Chordata; class Mammalia; order Rodentia; family Muridae; genus Hylomyscus; species Hylomyscus alleni. Next base: position 1,748 of record JADRCC010087758.1, read on the forward strand.
TGATGCAGGCAGAGGACCAAATTGTAGGAATCTGACTTATTTAATCTCCTAGGCACTGATATGTGCAAGTGTGTGTGTGTACACACACACACATACACCATCTCATCCACAGATCATGGGACGTAAGCTGAATTCTTGTTCTTGGGGAAGGGGAGAATCATTTATACCTCATAATTGAACTAGCCTCCTAAAGACTCCATTTAGTTGTTAACATTACGAGGCCTGGAATTAACACAAGTACAGAGAACGGGATGTCGCTGTGGCAGTCCTGTGGAGGCTGACACTCAGAGCCTCTGCACTGTCATCCCAGTGACTCACCTGGCTATGATTATTTCCTCCCTTTCAGGGAGATACAGTTCTGAAAGTGACGTGTGGAGCTTTGGCATCCTCCTCTGGGAGACCTTCAGCCTGGGAGTCTGCCCGTACCCTGGAATGACAAACCAGCAAGCAAGAGAGCAAGTGGAGAGAGGTAAGCCCAGGCCTCGGGGCTTCATGTTGGTATCCACCAGTACAGTGGTGCCCATGGCCAGCCCGTGCACCAGCTTTGCAAGAGAAGAGTCACGGTGCTGTTTAGGACACAGTAAAGAGGAAAGACGTTAGAGAAGTCTATTTTGGAATGCTGTGGATGCTACGGCTCCTACAGAACAGAAGCAAACATTTGCAAGCCTGTCTGCTGGAGCCCTTAGGTAGCATGCAGCTAAGCATCACTGTGAACATGGCAACAAAACTGTAAATGTATTCGAAGCATTCGTGGTTCTGTTATTTGGTTTTTTGGGTGTTTGTTTTTGTAATTTGTTTCCTAACTTAATTGCACAGTTCTTGAATGTGAAGTGTGAACGTACCAGTCCTGCCACAAGTAAAGGTCAGGTACATGTGCTGGGCTCTCAGCACGGAAAGAGAGAACTCCCTTAATCTACCCCACTGAGGTGAAAGAAGGTAGACCGCCTTAGAGCAGTGTGATACTCCAGATCACATAAATCCCTTAATTCTCCAAGGGAAAATGCTTCTAGTTTCCAGAAGGAATTCTGAGAAGCTGTAATCTGAACAAACGCCAGGGTGCTCCAAGCAGAGGTGGGGTGACAAGGTGGCAGTACTCCACACATGCTTCTGTGGGACACGGCTTCAACAAGAGGGGTGTTGTTCAGACGACTGTCTCTGTGGCCAGCTGGCCTTGGGGAGTGGGAGTGGCCTGCCTGCCTTCCTTGGACCCACACCTCCTAGCACAAGCCTCCAACACTGCTAGACCGCAGCCTGTTCTCTCAGCTCACTACTGAATGTGTGTGTAAACTCCATCCACATCTGCCTGGTCTTTCTGATACTTCTGGAAGCTACTTCTTAGAACAACTAAAATAGGCATTGGTATATGCTAGAGCGCACTTCTGACTTGCTGACAGATATGGGGCTCTGTAATTGTGCATTCTGCATCACCCACGCATGGGCTCTGTAATTGTGCATCCTGCATCACCCACACATGCGTGGTCAGGAGCGTATTTATGACACTGACATGGGTCTTTGCTTTCTACCCCACTTACTGCATAAGGTACTACCATTTACACATGGCGTGATGCCTCATGTGGGCATTTAGATCGTACCCCCTTTCTGAGCTCTCAACTCTTCCCTTGAATCTTCAGGATACCGGATGTCAGCCCCACAGAACTGTCCAGAGGAGATTTTTACAATCATGATGAAGTGTTGGGATTACAAGCCTGAAAACCGCCCTAAGTTCAGCGACCTTCACAAAGAGCTCACCGCCATCAAGAAGAAGATCACATAGTGCCAGCCAGGGCTAGGTGCCACCGTAGGACTCTGTCCTCAGCCACCCTGACTTTATACCACCTTCCTGCAACCATCTTTGAAGGTTACGTTTTTTATTAACTGGGTTTTTAAAGTATGTTCTACTTTAAACTATGTTAAAGGCAAATCTACTCAAGAAATAAATAGTCCTACCCAGGGCCATATTAGCTAACCACAGCGACCATGCCATTTGATACCACTGTAAAGAGAAAAGCACAGGCCTGTCAGGAAAGGCAAAAGGTCTATCTTCAATACCGAGGACCACTGGTGCTCCGCCAAGGCTTTCTACTCCAGGCACAGCCTGTGTGTGGGCTGCTGTCTTCTGCTGCAGGCCCTCCTTGGTTGGTGCTATAAACAGCCGTGGTAGCGCATGCTTGCAGGACGCATGCCCACCACAGTTGGCTTTCCACTCTGCCAAGGCTAGATTGTATCTATAAATATAATCACATATTGGGAATCACTTGGACCTCCTAGGGTTTCTCTTTCTTTCCTGTCAGAGCAAGCCTGGCGAGAACATCACACTCCCGTGTCATTTTGTCTTTACTTCCCCCATCCAGGCTACAGAAAATGGTGCATTGAAAATTCCCAGAGAGCTCAGGGTACAGAGGCACCTGCTTCTGCAGGACATTGCAGAAGACAGGGATGACAGGAAGCAAGCGTGACCAGGACGGCAGGCTAGGAAAAGAGCAGCTAGCCAGTGCTCACCAGGAAAAAGAAAGCAGGAGCCTGCCTTCCTCCCACACTTACAGAACACGCTTTACCTGGGTCTCAACTCCTAACAGGGCTTAAGACATGTTCCGGACTTTAGAGAGCCCAGTGGAAACTGTCTTAAGGCTACTAAAGTCCACAGAACAGCGTGGTTCTCATTGTGAATCTTCATCCTAGGATACAATCCCAGAATGGAATTCCCTTTACTTAGACCAGTTTCTGGGTCTTCAGAGTCCACATATATCTACTGAAGTGCAAGGCTGCTGTGAACGAAATAGATGGGCCAGACGTCAAGTCAGTGTTAATGAAGAAAAGCTCTAGGGACACCCACACCTCCATCACCTCTTTTCCACTAAGCCACTACCTGGAAATCTTACTGATGACATACAGGTATGCAAGTACATCATTAAAGGTGTCTCCTGTGTATCTAATATGTGTCAGGTAAAACCAGGGTGTGGCTGAGCTGAATCTTAGCTGTGGCAGGGCCCTTCCCCATGGTCTGTGGACAGTTGTCTCAGGATCAGTGTGTCTGGGAGATGGTCTCCTCCCTGCCAGGCCGTGGAGAGCACAGGTCAGACTTTGCAGGAGGCAGCTGAAGAGAAGAAGGACTCGTATCCATCATTCCACCCTCCTTGCTAATTTTATAACTTTATACACATTTAGTGATTCTTACACACAGACTGAAGTAAAGGCGCAGTGAGCCTGCTGCACCGTTCACTGCAGCACACACACCAGCTTCCTCCTCTGCAGAGCTTTCCTGTAGGTCAGAGTCTATAAATGAGCAGAGCTGCCTTCTGATGGCACACACCATGGCAACCCAAGTGCAAACTCAGGCATTCGTGTTAAAGTGCCCTGCTCTCCAGGCCTCTGCCCGCCCTCGGGAGATAAGACGTTCCCTTCCAGGATCCAACTGAACCTGCCTATAATATACTGTGTACATGAAAAAGAGGAAAAAGCTGCCTCTCTCTGCTTAGCAGTCCACGCCCAGCAAGGGGCAGGAGGCTGGCTCGACTCTGCCACCGCTGTGAACAAGAAGCGAGGCTTAATCCCTGCGCTCTGGCGTACAGAGAACATGGCACTGATAGGCACTCATCCAGGCTGTTAGAATTTGCAATTCACATCATAACTCTTTGCTTAAATTAAAAAGGCTTTTCAAAACATCATGACATCTGCAACATTTAAATTCTATTTTATTTTGTCCCAGAGCAGGCAGAGGTATAGTTTAAGATTAACTCATCGGGAGCCTTTCAGGATCATGTCAGTCATCCAGAATATTAAATTTAACATAGGCACACGCATTAAGGAAAGCTTATGCAAAACATTCTTACTGTTAATTTTGTTATGCTTGAAGCATAATTTATTCATCCCTTCTGTCACTGATAATTATTGGAATTATGTACTTTAGGAGGCTAATCCATACCCAAAAGTGCACATATAAATACAGTTTTGATTTGCAAGTTGATATGGTGAAAAGAGGCTGCAGAAATGCACAAAACTCTACAACATCCTTGCTTAAAAAAATAAGCATTGTAAACAGTGGCACTCCTAACACTGGTGTGGATACACTTGAGCCTAGCCACAGATCTCTATTTTACTATCCAAGAGCGAGGCAGGCCTGCTCCTGGCTGCGCTCGTCAGCATCGCATGTCAGCAGTCTGAGCATGAAGGAGGAGGCTGGAGAACATGAGCCCTGGCTTCCATCTGCAGTGACTACCGTGAGTCACTAGGAAGCCTTCCTGAGAAATGGGAGGTCATTGTCAAAGACAGAAAACTTTTCTGTCATGGCCACATTTGATGTGGATTTCATGTGATCTAAGCTTCTTCTCAAAACTGTTTTCTTCGTAAGATGGTAAAGAATTACTAGGTCTTTGTTCAGCCTATCCTGCTACCAAGTCCACAGAGGAAAGCCCATGTGACTCTTTCTCCTTTTTCTAAGACTTAACAGGGGCAGTAGAGTCGGTTCCCTGATTCATAGCTGGCCACCTTCTCACAAACACCCATCCTCACAGCCTGGAGTCATTCAGTGCGTGTCTCACAGAGAAAACAATTTCTTAAGACTGAGACTGGGTTGATTTCCTAAAACAACCAAGTTTCCTTCTGTGTTAGCTACTGTATCCATCATCTAGCTCCTCTGACGTCACCACAGCACTGTGCTGAGATGGTTGTCGAGCGAGCATGTCAGCTGCACTCCGGGATTCGTGCCGGGAGCAAGCAGGTGCAGCAGCACAGGTCTGCTGTGCAGCGTGACCCTCACATGCTATGCAAGTGTGCCTGAACATCATCTTAATGTGTGTGTGCACCGTCCTTCAGCCACGTGTCCTTGAAACAGAGTGACACCTAAGGGCTGTCTGCCTGAGCCCTTTCAGCACACTCCGTTTGTCACATTTGTCACTCCGTTGGCGTCCCCCTGCCTCTTGTCAGTAGACGTCAGTAGATGGGAAGACTGGCTTTCCTGTTTGGAGATCGGAGCCCTCATACAAACCAGCACCTCAGCTGAGAAAGAGCTGCAGAGACACAGCCGCTTGGGTGTCAATATCTTCAGGAGATGGTCAAAGGTTTTATATGAAAATCGATCATTAAAGTGGCATGAGAGTTTTCTATGAAAATAAAGCATTTCCTCTTATTAACAGATTTACTATACCATTAGAATGTTTTATTAGATTTTTACTTTATATTTTTCTGGGCTTATTAGTTTCATGTCAAGTCTGAATACTTTTTTGAGAACCCAAAGTGTCATTTCTGTATAAAAAAATACCCTGATTTAAAAGCCAGCAAGATCACCCTGCTAAGAGTTACTGAGACGGATTTAAGCTCCCATAAAATGCCCCTTTGTAAGTGGTGTTCTAATACAGGTGGTTAATCAACTGTATATCATCACCTTAAGTCAGTGTGAGGAATGTCCCCTCACCTAAGAGACTACCCCTCTGCCTTCCACTGATGCAGAGATGAGATTCAGGATGGCATTACCATCACTTTGCTAACCTGACAAATTTCTGGGATGGTAGGAAATAACCCTGCTGTGACATAATTCATTACACTGGCCCGGACTAACAAACTGGGCCTCAGTGGGTCTGTCAATGAGTTGCCCAGGTGTCCTGCGTGCCCTGCAGGGAGGCAAAACAAAGAACCAGCTCCCTACAGCAGGTGGAGTAAGTGGACAGAGAATCTCTGTGTCACCAGGAGCCCTGAGGAAATGGCCAGGGCCTCTCCCTGCGGCAGGAGTCACTTGGACTGACACCCAGCACGGTGACGGTTCCCTCACCGTCTTCCACCCAGTGAACGTGTGGTTCCATGTGCTCAGTCTTGAAGGAGAGGAGCCAAACTCAGCACTCCTTAGATGAAGGCCACAATGTTTCCCATCTCATTAGAGATCTTTAATGCAATAGGACCTGACCTGGACTGAAGTTTCCTGAATGAGAACATGTTTACATCATCCTGTGCTGCACTTGACTAAATGGTTCCTGCTGAGGGACCCTCCTGGCTACACCCTGCTGATGGCTTTTGAATTTACACTGGGAAAGAGAAAAATAGCCTGAGAAGTATCCGGAGGCAGAGCACAGTGCAGCGGGATGGGGGTGGAGTGTTCCCACAAAGGGGTCCCGGGAAGACAGCACTGACAACACCAGTGAGACCCAGGGGAAAGCCCAACGCCCAGTGAGTGGGGAGCCAGCCTCAGGCTGGGGAGCAGCCTGCTGCACAGCACCAGAGGCAACACCTCGAGCCTCTGCGGCAGCTGTGTGAAGGGCTTGAGTCTTCTCTGCTGTCTGAGGAAGCAACAACTGATTCTCAGCAGAGGGTGGGAGTCACACCCATTTCCTTTCATAAGCACCGGTAAACTGAGTAACAACCTAAGTGTGGGTTGCCAGTGCTACAGGAAAATGGCTGTGAATGTTTCTGAGCTTCACTTTATTAGTGAAAAACTAACCACCAGGCAGGTTTGGCTTCCTTACTAGCAAACTTATAAGAATCCTCAAACAAGAATATTGAAGTCTCGTCTTGAATTGCAGAACTGTGCACCCAAACATCTGTTAAGCCAGTAAGATGCAAGGTGTGTACCCCAGAAGACTGGGGTACTACGCAGCAGTGGCAGACCTGCCACAGAGCGTCTCCCCTCATAAACACAAGAGTGTCTTCTTGGGGGTTCCCTGCCTTACAGGGATTATGCAGACCCGAGAAGCCAGAGCACACAGCCTGTGAACAGAGACGGCATGCCCAGGTGCCAAGTGTGCGGTATGAGTAACCTTATCAACAAGGCTATCAGAAATTTAAGGACAAAAGGACTGTGGTCTGTGGGCAGGTTAAAAATGTCCCTATTCTCTCAGGCTAGTAAGCTGACCCCCTCCTAAAGAAATGTTGGAACAGAATAGTCTACCGTAAAACTCTGGGCATCCAATCTTCCCACACACCAGTCTACACTAACCCACTTTGTATCCTCTATTCCCTTCTTAAGAGCAATATCTAAGTTGTTCAAGTTGCAGCGTGCTAAATGATCTCCCAGAGCCTCAAGAAAGAGGGCAGTGTGAGGCCTTGAGTTCAAAACAAGCCAGCCTACCTAAATAGATACCCAGAACACTGTGAAAACACCGGCTCTCCTCGGTGTTCCCAAAGCAGCCTCCTTCCTGGGAATCCTGACAGTACTCCCTTTCCTATTTGTTGGGATCTCTTATAGCATCAGAATAAGCACATAGGAATGCCACCCTGTAGATCCAAGACTGGTCCAGTAGGAGGCTAGGTGTCATCCTGCAGCCAAACTCCACCTCCCATTTTCTTCATGTTGCACTGAGTTGCCTGACAATCATTACAGAGCAAAATGTGAGCCGGTCTTCCCCGAGGCCCAGGTCTCTAAGTAGCCTGTGTTCAGAACCTTCAGGGCTAAAAGAGAATCAGACGGATGGATGTGGATGGATACCCTGTGTTAAAAAAACCACCCCTTTTCAGCTCACCATTTCATGCTTTTCTTTCTTAAACCAAAAATCATCTTATTTAAGAATTTTCCTCTTACAAAGAATTTGGTGGGGAACACTTGCCTGCCAACTCTTTAAGAAGTGTCAGACTAGTGTGTGCACACACAGGGGCAGGAAGCAAACTGGCTCTCACCCAGAGGATGGCTTATTCCATGCTAGTTGTAACTGTTCTCCTGGAGCAGCAGTCAGAAGACCAATACTATGAAAAGCACAGTTCCCCCAAAAATGAATTTCCCATCACCCCTTAGGTCCTGGGCCTTCCACATCCACAGGGCACAGAACGTGAGCACATCCCAATGGGGGCATGCTTATCCAGTGTCAGTGAGAGCTTCCCAGCTGCAGCAGGTTACTGCAGCTATCCTGAACACCCAAGAGGCCCTGATCAAAATCAGAAGCTCACCTGTTTCCAATTCATGACCAAAGAGGCCAGAGACAGAAAATGCCCTTCCATCTGCTGGAATTTCACCTCGGTAACACGTCTGCTGTTACCCGACTGTGTAGTTCTCCATGTGGACATAGTTCTTGTGGGACCGTTCCGTTATCATCCTCCTTCATAAACCACTGAGACCGCCTGTGAAATCAGCTTCTGTAGTCACACCTGAAGACCCTGTGTGTAGAAGTCTGTAGGTCTTTCGTTAGTCTGTGCTTCATATAGAAATGATTGAGCAGTTGGGGGCCGAGGATGGACAGTGGTCCACATTCTGTTCTCTGTGCATTATGGTTTGTGTGTAAGCTGCTTTGGGCTGGGTGCTTCTGGTGGGTCCTCTAAAATGTGATAACTCTCCAAAACCATGACCATGCAACCAAACCGAATTGAAGGATCCCTGGAAGGAGAAGAAAATAAAATGGAACTCTCAGAGACCCACAAACTACTCCAACTTCCTCAGGAGTCCAAGCCAGCTAAGCACAAAAACAAAACACTTGACTGGTGCCCAGGCTGTCAGCCCAACGTGTTCCCAACACAGGTCCACAGAGAGCAGGTACACAGGTACTGGGCTGTTTCTCTGCTTGTTACTAGGACATGAGCTCAGTGGTGAGAGAGAAGGGCCAGCCACCTGCGGGCTAGGTGTCCCATCTGTAATTAGCGCCTCTATGGTTCACAGAGTTTCTTCAGGGCCAATGGACAGCCATTTTAATGTCGTGATAAAGCACCTCTAATCTTTTGTTGTTGGTGGTGGTATTTTAAGATAATATATTTGTGATGTGGATAGAGGAAACACTGGAAGTAGGGTGCTTCTGAAAACGTCAAGTATAAAACATATGACAAGGTCCGTGGTGGTTTACCTGGCTTTGTGAACGACCCTGAAAATGGGTGGCAGCTACACAGATGAAGCCGGTAGTTGTCTGCTTTGCCCAATTGTGTCTCAGATCTGTATTGAACACATATTTATTTGTTTAATTTTACATTCAGAAGAAATATACTTTGAATTTTGGCTACCATTATAGAACATTCCAAAAATTGCCTTCTACCTTTTTTAACACACTTTCATCATTTTTGTAAATTAAGGTCACTTTTGGACAGCCTTCTTCTACCAGGGACCAATTACCATCCGTTGGTCTGCAGAGCCTCTTTGTATTATGTTCTTGTAATAATGTAAAATATTTACAGCAAACTGTGCTGTGTCTGGTTTGATCTTTCTGTCGTGTTTACATTTCCCTTCCTCTGCCACATAAATATGCTCAGAAAAGAAGAAAATGAAAGTGAGATTCCCATGGTAACTGGCCTCCTCAGGCTGTAGCGCCACATAGGAATTATTAGTTTTGGGTTTCTCTGTAATTAAGCATGTAAGTCCTGATGATGGTGTGTTCAAGGGTCTCTTTCTGTTTAGACATCAAAATTGAATTGTAGTTCAAGTCCAAGTTTTCTGTGTGCTTTGAGAATTTGCCAGGGTTTTCTTAAATAGATTGGGGGTAGGGTGTGAATATGCCTGGCCCTATTAGGAGGTGTGACCTTGTAGGAGAAAATGTGTCACTGGTGGGGTGGGCTTTGAGATCCTCCTCCTTGCTGTTTGGAAGACCAGCTTCTCCTGTTTGCCTTCAGAACTAGATGTAGAACTCTCAGATCTTCCATCCTCAAGATCTGGATCACAAGTGTGCCCTCCATTTCTCTATTTCATTTTAGATTTAAAGTTCAAATGAAAAAAATAACCAGGTAATAATGCCTAGCTATGCCTATCCCTTGTTCAACTGCAAAGGCATAAACAATAAGCTTGGGGGGGTGGGATCTTGCCCCAAGGTCACCACTTTCTTAATCTGTTTATCTCCTCGGCTGCATTTCAATTCCTGGTGTCCCTTTATTACTTAAACCAAACAGTTTGTATTTTTCCTCTTTGTGCTTGATCAAAATGCTCCTCATGAGAGTAAACCAGAGGACAAGGTCTGTGCTGGGCTTTCCTGAGACTTCCTTTGTCAATGCAATTGATCTGATTCACTTTCCTTTGACTTAACCTCAGGCAGACTTTTCAGACAAGGGCAAAAAGCAACCACATTCTTCACCAAAATACTACAAAAACAGTCTCTAGTCCACATACTAAAACTCTTCTCTGAAACGTCTCGAGCCAGGACCCTACAGTTCAAATCAGCAGCAGCAGCACCATATTCCTAGTAGGATGGCCCATTACATCCTACTTAAAGCATCCCACCGCTTTCCAAATCCAAAGTCCCCAAGTTCACATTCTTCCAAACAAAAGCACAGGTGGGCCTATCGCAGCAGTACCCTACTTCTGGGAAGTGTTTCCATTGCTGTGAAGAGACACCATGACCAAGGCAACTCTTACAAAGGACAACATTTAATTGGGGCTGGCTTACTAGTTCTGAGGTTCAGTCCATTGTCATGATGGCATGAAGCATAGCACGTCCAGGCAGTAACAGAACTGGAAGAGCTGAGAGTTCTACATCTTGTTCCAAAAGTAAGCAGAAGACGACTGTCTTCCAGAGGCAAGCAGATCTGAGTTCAAGGACAGCTTGGTACAGAGTGAGTTCCAAGTAGAGAAAAGCTTAGGTCCAGGCATGTTGATAAATGCCTTTAATCCCAGCATTCAGGAGACAGCCATGCAGATCCCTGAGCCAAGCTCAGTCTACAGAGCAATTTCCAGAACACCCATTCTTAGGTAGTGAAGGAGTTGGAAAACCAGCTTCCTGTTTTCCACCACTCCCTATGACACTATGGGGCCATTTTCATCCCAACCACCATAGCCTACAGAATGTTTCATACCAGACCTGAGTAAAACCCAATCAATGAGGTAAGCCATTCATCTCAGTAGCCCCTTGACACCTTCCCCGTGCCTTCTTGACAAATGTCAGAGAGTGATTAGGACAGTCCCTTGGCCCAAGTGGACTCTGAGGAAGACACTTAGGACAGGATGGAGAGGATTTGGTCATGGATGCCCATCTAGGTCATAGTCTTGAAGACTTTGAAGAGGGCAGATACAGCCGGTCCTCAATCCAGAACAACATGCAGTGATGGCCTTTCAAGGAACACCAGTTACACACAACAACTCTGCTGTTAGACTGAGACTCGTTCTCTAGTGGCAGCCAAATAAGAGGAGGAAGGGGCTGCCATCTGTCCCAGCCAGGTCACTCCCTAAGGGCTCTAAAAATAAGCCACATTAAATTCAGCCTTACCCCTTTGTAGCTCTGATAGCCCTAGAAAGTTAGAACAACAAACTCTTCCCATTCTTCCTCCCTCCTCCACACATCCTTTCTCAAGGTCCAACCTTGGTCACCCCATGATTTCTTTGCAAAAGCAGACATTCCAGAAAGATGAGCGTGATCTTGTGTCTACCATAGATGTGCACTCCTCAGTGCTGTGCTAGAAGGAACAGGGGTCACTGACAAGATCAATCAGTGGGCAAAAGACAGTGGGAAAACTCCTAATAACCTGAGATTGGCTGATTTAGGGAACAAATTTCACCAAATCTCCCGACATCTCAAACTTCAAAACAACAGAAAGGTTACAAGAGAAAATGAGGAAGCTGAAGATGCGCGAGCTAAGCATTATAATTAACAGATTGGAAACTTGCTGAGTCTGGGCCCTAGTGCCACCTGAGACTGAATGTAAGCTGTGAACAGTTCTGTTTCCCTCCCCTGGGACACATTGTCACAACTAGGGAATGACTGGCCAGCATCTTGGTAGGCACAGTCCAGGAATGCTGCTCTACAGATTACAGGGCACATACCAGAACCTTCCATTAAAGAATCATCTGGCCTCAAAAGACAATAGTGGCCTTGCTGAGACCTGAGCTGTCTGAATATCCATCCCAGAGCAAGGTCACTGGGAGACTTCACTGCACAGATTTTAAAGGTACAGTGGAGGACAGAAAGTCTTAAAATATGTTTTATTTTCCATAAATTGGCATAAAGCTTACACAGAGAAGCAATCTACAGAATGAAGAAAGCCAAGTCGTCCTGATGAGATTTAAAATCTCATCACTTAAAATCATCTTCTGATGAAATTTACTAAGAAGGAAAAAGAATGAGCCATATTAGGCATAAAAAGGTCAATTCAAAGACAGAAATAGTAGCAATTGAATAAATAAGTGATTATAATCTAAATGCTGATAAATATGAAAACCTTCACAGAACTGACACCTTCCTAGAAAAACAATGTACCACAGTAAAATCAGGAAGCAGTAGACACTCCATGAAGCACAACTGAAGGCAGCTGCTCAAAAATCTTCCCTAGGGGACAGCAAGCCCGACAGACTGAGTCCAGGACACACATGATGATGAACACTGACTCCTATGAGTTGTCCTCTGACATACACACACACACACGTACACATACACACCAACACATGTGTACACATATACACACATGCACCAACATACACGTGCACACACATGCATGCACCCACATACACCAACATGCATGCACATGTGCACACACAGATAATGTAATAAAATGTTTAAACTTCTTAGAACATTATTCAAGGCAGTTAGAGATTTCTTTCCAGGAAATTCTATCCAAATATTCATATCAGCATCTTTCCCCATAACCCTAAATTAAAAGCATGTAATTGTTCCTCTTTCCCCATAACCCTAAATGAGAAGCGTGTACATGTTCCTCAACAGGCAAATCATCAAGACAACTATTGTACATTCATGCCATTAAAAAAAAGTGAAAGAGCGACACACACACCTTGGATAAACCTCATGGAGATCGTGTTCAGTGTAAAGGCCAGCGTCAGGTGGACGCACACTGTGATCTCACTTGACTGAAGGAACACAAAGGACGGAGGTGGCTCTGAGCTGCATAGGAGTCTGGGAATGGTGCCAGCCAGTATTAGTGCTCTAGCGATGCTCGCACAGAGATGAACACGTACGTGATAAAATACAGCCAACACAAACAGTTGAAGACGTATTGGAAGCTGAACCCACTCCAGACTATGCCACCCCAGGTTCTTGGGAGAACTGGTGAAACACACCCAGCATGTCCCTGTCCAGTCCCTCAAGCACCCAGACATATCTTCATCTCTTCCAGAGAAGAAAGTTTAAAAGACAAATAAAATAAAAATTTCAAAAAAATAAAAATAAAAAAATAAACATATTCCACAAAACACTCCCAGACCTAGAAATATATATAAAAAGGGTATGTATAAATATAAAGGGTAGTTGCTCCCCTTCTAGGGAGAAGAAAAAGGAGGAAGAAGAGAATCCAACCAATTTAAGAGAAAATACAATTAAAAGTGCAAAGAGAAATGGTAAGAAATTACAAGTTCATCTTTACTATGAATGTAGATGAACCTTCTCCAAATCAAAGACAAATTCAATCTGGTAATGATAAGATATCCACTCTGGCCAGGAAACAGGAACCCACAGTTGAGAGACTGTAAACTTTTAAAGAGATTTTGGAGTTTTACAAAAAGTTTGGATTTATTATTATTATTATTATTATTATTATTATTATTATTATTTTGGTTTTTCGAGACAGGGTTTCTCTGTGTAGCCCTGGCTGTCCTGGAACTCACTCCGTAGACCAGGCTGGCCTCGAACTCAGAAATCCGCCTGCCTCTGCCTCCCAAGTGCTGGGATTAAAGGCATGAGCCACCACTGACCAGCTCTCAAAGTCTTTTAAAGTATCCAAACTTTCTTTTAAAATCCAAAGTCTTTCCAGGCAGTGGTGGTGCCAAGCAGATTTCTGAGTTCAAGGCCAGCTTGGTCTATAGAGTGAGTTTCAGGG